>JAVLUZ010000145.1:1466467-1662426 GCA_036768485.1 Mermis nigrescens
AAAGTCGAAAAATTGTGTTTTTTCGCCATACTACAATTTTAAAGCATTTTTTTGACCTTTGAAAAATCTTGCATCCCTCCAGAATTTTCTTGCTGCCCACGTATGCTTAAGTCTATGTTAATGCGAAAACAGAAGCTGATTTTTTGCATTCTGAAGATCAAAATAAGAATAAACTGAAATAATTCGCTAATTATTTTTAATCGAAGTTACAGGTTTACGCACGTATGTATGTTACATTGTGTAGCTTGAGAAATGGCTATGGCTACTGAGCCATGTTATTGAAAAAATGGAAAACTTATTGCAAAACTCCTTAGGCATTGATGGAAGCCGTGCACAAACACGGCACTAAAGATTGGGGTGACATTGCCCGTCGTGTAAGTGGGCGATCGGAATCGCAGTGTCGCGAGAGGTATTGCACCGTGCTAGACAGCGGAATCCAGATGCGGGAGTGGACGGCTAGGGAGGACGCCATTCTGGAAGCGGGAGTGACCGTTTTTGGGGCCGGGCAATGGTCACAGATTCGTCATTTGCTAGACGCCCGAACGCCGGCCATGTGTAAAAATCGGTTCATTTCGTTGGGCAAATTGAAACGCCGGATGGCTTTGAAGAAAGAAAAGAAGGGCGTTAAAAAGGTACGAATAGTTGTTATACGTTATATCCAGAATTCAAATGTTGTTTGTGTACGTCGTCCGCGACTCGGTAACATGGATTGGCAGCGGTCAATTTCTGCGGATCCGGTTGGATAAAATTACCAAAACTAACACTAAACATTCAATTCTGAGCGTCTATCGATTTTGGAAATCCATCGCTTCTTCGAGGAAAGGGGGAGTCCAGACCATTGATGCACAGCAGGGTCGGTCTGGAGGGGTCAGCCAGTCTGAGGAATCGCAAATTTAGTTTTTTGGTCAAAATAATCTCAAAAACTGGTATAAGCGTCAAAATAGCATCAAAACTACAGATATATCAGTTTCTGGTGGTCAATTTAAAGTTTGTTTAATTAAAAGTTTCGATTTTCATCCAATTTTGGCCTCATTTGGCCTCATTTTCCCCCAGAAAATTTTCCAATTTTTCATTCTCGGGGGGAGGGGTTTAGACCCCTACCCCGATCCCCCCACAAGCATGTCTGGTCTAGAACCCTCAGTCAGACCCCCACGCCCATTTGTGCTCGGACAAGCATTTTAGACGTCATGGCCATTTTTTGTTTTTTTCTTGAAGCTTGAATGTTGTACAATTATTGTTCTTCGGACTCTGCGACAAAAATCATAAAATAACGTGCCATTGACGCCCAGCTCAAAAGACGAGTTAAGTTACTTTTTAAAATCTTTACGATTGATATGTCACTTCCCATCACACTATATGAAAAGAAAACGTTGACCCCTTGACCTCCATTAATTTCACATAGTTGTTCTTCGGCGACTAACAAAAATTTAAGTGTTTAAAAAATTTTAATTTTTTTGTATGGAAGTTTTATAAAATATTCTTTAGCACGTGATCATTTCATTAACGTTGAATTTGAATGATATCTTCGATTAACATTAATCGTCGAAAAAGTATGAAATCAATTATTTCAAACTTTTGAAGCGATCCCTTCAATTTTGAAATATGAGTGTTTTGCAAGAGTCTTCTTAGGAAAAATTGAGAATTCTTCAAGGTCATTTGAAGGACCACCAGAACAGATTTCAGCACACTTTTCAGCTAAAAAAGACTTAAATTTTCAGTCGTTGTTTTGCGCCGAATTGATTGCTTTTGCATAATTTTTGTCTCCAAACAGCCCATTTTTGAGTAAGAAATGATGAATGTACCAAAATGTTCCGGCGCTTCGCACAGATTTTCTTTATTGCTTTTTGTAAGGAGCAGAATTGAGTACAAAGAATCAAAAAACTGTTCAGCAGAGTCGAGCTTGGATGAGGAACTGAGACATTATTTGTGTGACTATTGTTAATATTATATTTTTTGTGCATAGCAGAAATGAAGTAGAATATTTTTAAAAGTTTGTTCTCCAGTGTATAGAGCTCGCCAAGAAACTCTAAATACCATTGTTTTTGCTTATCTTCTAGTAGTTGTCTAGATATCGGACTTCAATATTTCCGTCTCCGCACATTCAGTGGGCCAGGTAAGTATCCGAATGAGTTTAAACACAATTAAAATTTCTCAGAGCTTCTGAAAGTTTTGAAAAAAGATTGGTGCCTAATAATTGTGCATTTTTTATAAATTTGCACCCTATTTATGCCAGACAGCTAAACTCGAAACCATACCGGAAACGATCAACGTTGATTCTGCTGAAAATCCTAAGGAAACTGCGCCTGAAACGCGTGTAAAAAAAGAGCAGACGGATGATGTGCATGTTGAAGTTGAGCACAGAATGTCAAAATCCAAAGAGTGGCGTTTCAAGCGTCATTTGGAACGTAAAAGTCAGCTAATAAACTGGTATGTGCAAAATCACGGCGTTCTGCCGAAATCTAGCGTTCTCAGCAAGAATGTGCAAGAATTCGTGGATAGCCAACCGGTAAGAATTATTTTATTGTTAAGAGACTTAATGGTATTAGCAATCCTTTGTAAATCATAAACGTCAGTATTGGAAGAAGAAAAATAAGGTTTCGATTTTTGTAGCGTTTAAATAAATAATAAATGTTTTTAATAATAAATAATAATTTAATTTCAGTAATAATTTAGATAATAAACTTTTGTACGTCCCGCATTTACACGTATTGTCTAAGCAGTTTACACCAAACATTATTGAAGACGCTAACACTACAGATTTTCGCGCAATGTCCCTCCGTACAAGTACAATTATGGTCTCCAAATGTCTTTGTAGATGACCATGGCAATAGCCAATGCTTCGGCCGTCCAAATATGGGCTTATAAAGGTTAATTGGTCCTCTATTTCGACTGCAAATTGGTTAGAAAGACATATTTGATTTTACACTATTTTCTCACATTTTCTTCAAAACCAGCCCCTCCAAGTGGATCCTTCAACCGTTTTTTCATCCCGTTCCATGAACGGACTGGGATGGGCCATTGCCCAGGTGTGAACTAACAATGTGGCACAAAACACTTTCTGTTTGTTAAAATTGAGTTTTTACGACCTTTGGTAGTATGAAGATTTCTGTCTTTCTAACGATAAGAAATACCTACACGAATATATCAGTCTGGCACCTTGCGCCGGAAAATTCTAATTTTTTTTCACCGTTTTCAAATAGGATTTGTTACTCTTTCATCTATAAATAGTTCAGAAAACTAATCAGTCATTTTCACTGTCTTGAACACAATTGTGATGCTTTGTGAAGACAAACAAAACAGAAAATTGTCAAACTGGTGGAAACTATTTTGATATATTTACCATGAATTCCAATTCAAGTTAAGTCATAACGGACAAACAGTGCAAATTATTACTTGTACAGGGTGTCCAGTAATTTCGTGTAAGGGGGTACAGGTAAAACCGTTTACTTCTACAATACGTGTGATATATGATTGGAAAGCTCATTCAATTCTGAATGGAAAACATTTTTAAAAACATGTATGCCCGCCATGGGCTTGGCGCTTAGCAGCAAAAGGTAAAGGCATAGATGAAAGCAAATTAATGAAAAAATCAGTTTCAAATTCCATCTCTTCCAAAATCGAAATTAATTGTCTCTTCAAAGTTTCTTCGGAATATCGACCTGACCTCGAATGTTATGCATTTTTATGTCAACTCGACGTTTAATTTCTTCGCCAATGTGCTCAGAAGGATTAAGATCTGGTGAATTACCGGGCCACATATCATTACCCCAAAAAGGCACACCATTGTTACGCAGCAATGCTTGGGTCACGTTATCACGCATGCAGGGCCACATATCTTTTCGTAAATCAGAATCTCCAAGTTTAGCCATTGTTATCTAACTAAATTGTAAACTTTTCCCAGTTAAAATTGAATGTTGTTTCCAACTGTGTAAAGCACATCATACAAAAACTTTACGTTTTCGCTGTATACTCCTTAAACGAAATTACTGGACACCCTGTATGAATCATTTAATTATTTAGCTGATTCAAGCTTTCTTACTTAATGCTGAAATTTGTAAAAAGAAATATGATGGAAACGTCGGAAAATTGTCTTTTTTTGCCCTTGCCTTCAATTTTTCAGCACTTTTTGAATTTGGAAAATTTTTAATTCTGAGCGTACTCTATATTTATACCGGTGTCGCATCTTTTCAGCTGAAGGTGAAAATTCGACTGGAAAAATTACTCGCCGACATTTGTAATAATTCGACTTTGCGCACTGCTTAGAAGAATAAATATTTTTCATTAACTTCCTTTATTTCGCGTTTTTGCTTTTTCTTTTTGAGTGCCCTCATGAAAGCTCTCGTCCGTTGTTATATTTAAGTGTTACTTGCGCGTCCCAAATTTATTTTAAATTTACGTCTTAGATAATGTTTAGGTATGTCAGAGTTTCCCATAAATTACAAGAATAATGCATGGATCAGTGTCTCATGAATTTCTTCTTCTCAAGGTTTTTCAAGCAAAATTCGAAAGTGAGTCTACATTGATGTGTGATATTGTTGATATTGTTTTGAATGGCAGATAAGACATCGTTTCTGGGATTCAAGCAAACTATTCTTGTCATTTAAGCACTACTTGTTCTAATCCTTCTAAATAACCCCGAAGGAAATGTGTCCCTGCGGAATGGGGAGACGGTAATCTCTGAATCTAAGCCCTTTATTGTTCACAAAAAGTCTATAATATCCATGTAACGTTTGCCAATATTAAATTTGTCAAATGTACCCATTTTTATAAGCGGAAACCTGCTAAAATGTATTTGAGACGATATTATTCAGGAACGGATTTCAGGGGGCGGCCCGGCCGCTCTCCCCCATGGCCTAGCATAGTTAGAGATAAACAATGAATATGCATTTCCCAATGATTTTTGGCCATCGTTTGTCGTAAATTATCAATTTTCGGTAGAAAATAATAGGATTTCATGACTTTTTTTGGAAGCCTGTAATCCAAATTTGTACGCCAGAGAAAACCGCAGTGATTCTAAGAGACTTAGTTTATCCAGCTTTCAAAACACATTCTCAACTTTTTCTGCTCCTAGCGCCTAATTCTTCAATATGCTTGTTGCTTCATCAAGTGCGCTTATTCATGAATAGAGCTGTGATTTTAATCATCGTCAGCCATTATCCTCAATTGCACAAATTTTCCAGCGCATTTTCGCTCAAACCAATGAAATTTTCGAGTATTTTATTGCAAAAAACTAAAAATTTTACATTTTTATGTAATAAATTCTAAGCCAAATATGATTCCGATAGAAATCGGACGTCAAAAAGCGGCGCAAAACAACATTTAGCGCACCACGAATTTTTTAAAAGTATTTTTAACGGATCAAAAAAAGTTGGGATACCCCTTCGCTTGCGTGAATCCTGAATCCGTCTTTGATTAGATTCACTTATCTATAGAATTTAATGGGAGATTGACTTTCCCAAACGACTCAATTTACCCCTAGTTAGGTACATATCGTTTGTTATTTTTTTCGGTTTATCGCTGCCAACTCTCTGTGGTGTTTTTTTGGTTTTTTCGAATTAATGTTTTTTTTTGTGTAAGTTGATAATTCGCAACGATACCTTTTTCCAAAAAGTTTGATTAAAAAATTAAAAAAACAGATTAAAGTGCGTCTTTCATGGTCAGGTGCGTAGTGAAGATCCGATATTTCTTTCAAAGTGCGATCCAAATTTCAAAGTGCAAAGTATTTAAATTTTTTAGATTTTTACGGTCTTGGCAAAAATTTTACGTAATTAAGGTATCGTTTCTTTTAATATAGTAGTCATCGCGTGAAATCGTCATGCCGATTTTAAGCTATGTCATTAGCAATCGTGTTGTCGGTGCAGTTGATCTGAATTTAGTTTTGTCGATTCGATATTTTTGAGATTCAGAGCGCGTGAATCTTTTTGGAAATTTCAGGTGCAATATATGATAACTTTTAATGCTGTCTAGTTTTATTCAGATTGTGTGCAGTAAAATTTTAATCGCATTCATTGTTTTTGTAGAATTAAGGCGGTATACTACTTGATTAACCGAATCAAACAAATAAATTTATATAACTGGTATCGCAAAAGGTGTATCTTGCGGACCTCTGTTGACCTAATGGGACAAAATCGAAAATCGCTAAAAATACCAAAGAAGTAAGATCGGACAATCATTGGAAACTAAATTACTGCACATAATTTCGATCACAAAAAGATCTATGTATAAAAAACTACTCTACCTACTCGATGTTTCATTAAAATTTTTCTGTAGAAATTTTTAGCTATAGGACTTTCATTCAGCTTTTATAAGCAAACTGCGTTAGCATGTTTTTTTCGAATTTTGGTTTCTCTGTGCTTTTAATGACTATGAAATCGAATAAATCATCTTTCTTGTCATTATAGGACAAGTATATAGATTGGTATATGATATTATATGTGTACAGTATGCATGGGCAGGGTCTGGGTAGAGTAAAACTGACAAAATAAGAAAAAACATGCCAAAAATTCAATTCTGGTTCTGGAGGCTTATCGATCTTGGGGGAGCTCCGGATTCTCAGGGACGGGGATAAAACTCCCTAACCCCTCACACCTATGTGATGTGTGGTGAACAGTAATTTTACCATTATGTTCTAATTGCTTTGCAAACCGAACATAAAATACTTATTTCCTCCTCAGAAAAATAAGAAAAGGCTAATGTAGGTAAATGTGCGTGTGTGTTGCACTTTTATCTATGTACCTTTCTTTTGCTAGATCTGATTTCTAACGGCCAAAACGTTTGATGTCCTCATGCTTAACGCCTTTGGAGGCCACGATTATAGCTGCGCCAGACCGTAGGCTGTGAGTTCCGAAAAACTGAGTCTAAACCGACGGATTTGAAAACGGATAAAATGGTTTCTCTAGCCCTTGTATATGACAAGGGTTTGTCTTTTAAACGTTTTCCGTTTGAAGATAAAGACCGAAAAATAAATTCGTTAGAGTTTAGTCGTATATTAGATAGCCGAAAATAATCTTTAAGGCCTTAAAATGGGCAAGTCGCGGTTCCCGTGGCTGCTACTTTTATGAAACAACCTTGCCTGTAGACGTCTGTCTTTGACGCCGTAAGGCAAATGTCCAAGTGAGAATCTCGGGATTTTACGTCACCTGCTCTTAAGCTGAGAGTTTCTGAAATTCTCATGCAACCGACGAAGGTTATTAAAATTAGGGCTAAAGTTCGACTAGAGCCAAGGTCGTTATTGTGGCTTAAAATGTCCACAATTTTTCTGATGTGTTCCAATGAAATGGGTTGTTTCCTGTTCTGGAACTGTTGAACAGTCCGTCGGGATGCTTCGATTACTGCCGTACACAGAGAGTCATTTTGAAGATAAGTTTTTCCGCACAGTTTATGAAACCATGCTACGGCGTAAAATGTTTGTGAAATGCGTCTTCAAGCTGCGCCAGAAAAAAGGCGAGCTGCTTATTATCAGCCGGTAGAGGTGAAATTCCGCCACGCGTGCACCAGATTTGCCATTTAGTGAATTTTCGTAGGTATGATTTAAAAGTGTTGGGAGAGTGGGATTTTAAAATAGGACGATTTAATTTGTACAAATCGTTTTGGTCTACATCGAAAGCAGAGACGCATTGGCTTTTGCGAGGAGACCTGAAAAGTTTGGGAATTTTCAGTGGGAGGGGGTGTGGGAAATTTAAGGATTAATAAGCAAAAAACAGTAAAACAAAAAGTTTGATGCACTAAACTCGGAAATTCCTAGGGAAATAGGCCGTAGGTGCACTCAAGCGAGCGAAAGTGAGCTTAAGCTATTCAGTTAAGTTTACATGGAATGTAGGCTCCGCCTACTTTGCTTCCATAGCTAAGTCTTAGCTTATACCTGTAAGTATATACCTATGGATTCTATGAAGACTTACATTATATTAAAATTATTTCTATGCACCGTCAAATAAGTACATTTATGTTCTGAATGCTTTGCAAACCGAACATAAAATATTTATTTCCTCCTCAGAAAAATAAGAAAAGGCTAATATTGAAACTTAATGGAAAAATCAGAGAAAAATCAAAAATTTTGAATTTTTGATCTCTTGGTTTACAGAACTTCCTGCATATGTCCCCATGTAGTCCCGTATTAGAAAAGGCCGAGATAGAAGCAACAGAAAAATTCTAGTTTAAATTAGAAAATCAAGGAAAATTAACAATTTTAATTTCTCAAATGTACATAAATGCTCACAGCTCTACGACGAATACTCTTATTTCGAGAATATTCCCATAATCTGAGCATGCAGATATTTTGCAAAGAAATTTAAAATATGAACAATTCTGAATTTTATTGGTGCACGCAACGTGCCCCACGCAAAAACAAAAATCGAGATAGAAAAATCGAAGGATGGTTTTTGTTCATCCATTTTTAGACTTCCAGGATTATCGAAAATAGCCGAAAGCTTCGTAGTTCGAATTAAGTTTTAGAAAGAGACGTCAGCTATCTTTAAGCCTCTTTTAAATATGCGAGCAGCATTTTTTTGCAGATGATCTGTGAGCGCGGCAGTATTTCTTATTTTTTAACTCATTCGCCAATTGTGCTGCGTGCTATGCAACCGGTCGAAATTGAGCACAACACGCCACTGTTTTTCCCCTAAAGATATGCAAAACGAGAATTCGAAAAAAGTCGCCATCTTCGTTTTCCATTTCGAAGGAAACACATGTGCACGCATGCTTTTGTCTGCCTACGCATCACGTGTACCTACCACATTTGCAATAACGTCACCGGACATTTATTATGCGGAATGACATTTTTCGGACATGCATTTCACCGTGAAAATTATACTCTATTTCATTTAACTCTTGCGGTTCTCTCTTGGATTTCAATCCGAATCAAGCAAGGGAATTAAATTTGCTTTCGCATTATGTAATGCGGTTCAACAATTCCAAACGTTTCCCACAAATTTTCTGGGTTAAATGACTGAAAATGAAGGCAAAATATAGATATAAATCGGAAATTTTATATCTGACCAAAAACGATAGAATTAAAAATCAATTTTCAGCCTTCAGTCAAGTACATAACTACAAAAAAAGTAATTAATTGCTTAGTGCAGTTCGTGCATTCACTTCAATCTAAACCGTTTTCGTGATCGGACAACTATGTGGGTACACTTGATCCACGCACAAGGCTTTTCAAACACCAGTTTTCGCTACTACTGCATTTACATATACCTATCCGTTTTTGAGGTCATTTCAGCCCAAAAATGTTTACTAACTGACCGTAGACCGGACCGACTGTGCATCTATGGTCGGCGGGCTGGACTGCTCCGAGTCACAACGTCCAGTCACCACACCTAAGCGTGGGGGTATCTACCCCCCCCCCCCCCCGAGAAACTAAAAATACCACCCAGAATTCAATTTTTGAAATGTCTCTCCCGCAATTTTTTTGATGCCAATGGATAGTGCTCGATGAGAAACGTTGAAATCACGGTGTTTTTTGCCATACTCAATCATTTTTAAGCGTCCTTTTGGACCTTTGAAAAATCTTGCATCCCCCTAGAATTTTGGTGCTGCCCACGTATGGTCATCGCCATGGAATTTCAATGATATAAAAATAATGCATAAAAATATTGGTGAAAATCAGAACTTTTCTTTTGTAATTAGCCAAAAGCTACGCTTTAGCACCATTAGTGGGCGGCACCAAAATTCGGGGGCTGCACGATATTTAAAGGTCAAAAAATGGCGGAAAAACACAATTTTTCAGCGTTTCTCATCGAGCACTATCCATTGGCATCAAAAAATTGTGAGAAAAAAATTCAAAAATTGAATTCTGAGGTTATCTCGATTTCCGGGGGTGCATA
The DNA here is from genome assembly GCA_036768485.1 of Mermis nigrescens. NCBI lineage: Eukaryota > Metazoa > Nematoda > Enoplea > Mermithida > Mermithidae > Mermis > Mermis nigrescens. The sequence continues at coordinate 1,476,292 of JAVLUZ010000145.1, forward strand.
GCATGCTCCCCAAACACAGGTGAGTTTAGCACTGATTCCATTTGACAATCGAGTTCTTTTAGTTGTACCTGCCGACCGTATATAGACAACAAAATTCAGGGGGTCCGAAAGGGCTCATTGCCAAAAGTTCAACTCTGGGATTTAGGGCGAGTTCAGAGCAACTCTGCACTTATAATTGAACTGTGCTAACATCCCCTCTATGGCAACGTAACTCAGTGCAAACTGGCAAGCACCAACTGACCTGTCGAAAGAAGTCAGCGAAATTAATTTGGGGGAAAAATACCCACATTAGGCCGAGTGCATTAAGAATTATGTGTTAAGCAAAATTCTACCCATGCATCCGCTAATCAGCCGTTTCATTTATTCTTCACGTGTAAACCGACAACAGACCAACAAACACCGCGTGGGCGTAGAGAACTAATAGTTTGCAACTGGGACGCGTTCAATGATGAGAATAGAACAGACGCAGCGAAACAATCGACTTTTTAGACGGATTCCACGCTATATGTACACATATTTATTTTATGCTTCTCAACGACTCTGCAAGCAGGCGCACTTCGAGCACTATTACAATAAAAAAGCGTTAACAAATAACAACTAGTAGATGCGCGAAATAATTTAAAATTAAAACAATGCACGCGCATGCGTGCATGGGCGGAAAATGCTTGTCGGAAGAATAAAACAACTGTTCAAAATCAAGAATACAAAGAAAGATTTTTGCCGAATTGCGTTCATACATGTGCAGCACGAGAACACGGGGAGGAGGGAGAGGCCCGAAATTTTTAAAAGTACCTTCTCTGGGCTAAAAACGACGGGCAGGCACACGTCAAAAACATCGTTTTTAGACGTCTTGTACAATACTCGTCTTTCTAGGAAATGAAGACAAAAATTCGGAAAATATTAATGAAAAATCGAGAAAATCGGAAAAAATAGTCAAAAAGTGCACATTTGAGACTATTCAGCTAAAACCGCTTAAAAAGGCACTTTTTTACAAAAAAAATTACAATTCTGGGGGGAGGGAAGATCGAACCCTCAAGAACACGTTCGATTGCGTTTCATTCTATTTTCGAGATTTTTTGTGGCCCAGAGGTTTGGCAGTGCCCATGCAGCAAATATTTGCCAGTAAAAGCGGAACGGTGCGAGTCGTAGAACCGTACTGAATCGACGCCAGAATACTAGAAATTTGGTTAGTTATAGCGTACAAAATGGAACGATTTGCATCGTTTTTTCGAAAAAAGTAATCGGCTTTGTGGATCAAATAACGCACTAGACAAACAAAATTAATGAATTAATCAAATAGCTATCTATCATATTCCACTAAGCGATTGGGGCCACTGGCACACGCTTAAATATATTTTTTGATTTCGTCGTACAGAGCCAAAACCAAGGCGCCACCCGTACCGCGGAAGATGTTGCTCAACGCCCCCTTGTACATGGCGCGCATTCCCTCGTTTTTGATGATTTTTTTGGCGCAATCCCACGTGTTGGAGTAAAGCACGTCTTTGCGACCCGACTGCATCATCATGCGACGTCTTACTGTATCCCACGGATACGAAGCAATACCGCTGCTCACCGTAACGACCTTTAAAGCAAGTTTGAAAAAATTCTTCAATTCAAACAGAATCTCACGTACAAAAAAGATTCGATACTACTGAGCACCAGAGGCGGATTTAAATGGGGGAGGGGCGGCCCGGCCCGGCCGCCCTCTCACTATTGGCCCAAAATAGTTGGCGAGATAACAAATAATGTAATCTGCAACAGTTTTTGGTCGTCAGCATACACGATCTAGGAGAGGGGGTTCCAGCGTCCCCAGAAAATTTTTCACTCAAAGCAAAAATTTTTCACCCCCCAGAATTGGCGATTTTTTTGAAAGTTCCCAAAATTGTCTAAAAATTTAGAAAAGACGCTTTTTTAAGCGTTTTAGCTATTTGCGCAAAAGTGCCAAATTTTCGGCGACTCATTTTCGACTATATTTTCTTTAATTTTTTCGAATTTTGTATTCTTACGCTCTAGAAAGATAGAGCATTACCAGAAACACCGAAAGACTGTTTTTAACGCGTACCTACCATTATTGACCAAAAAAGGCACTTTGTAATTTCAGCCCACATAATTCCCATGCTGTGCATAAATGGCCGTCAGACAAATTATTCCGGCGCTTCGAACCGGATGCCTTTTAATGACATTTATTTACGTTCCTGACATTTTGAAGTCATTCTTTTGTTCACGGAGTACGTTCCAAAACAATTTCAAGAGCAGAGCCATTTTAGCAGGAATTTCTTCCATTTTAAGCATAACTTTAAAAACTTTTGGACCTTCCACGTCAAGTGCTACAAATGCACGAGCAAGCTTCAAACGTTCTTCCATTTTAGTTTCAATAATTTCCCGGCGCTCAACGCCTGATTTTTGCTGAAATCAAAGTCGAAAATTGTGTTTTTACCGTACTATTATTTTTTGGCTGTTTTGACCCCCGAAGTTAGGCGCTGCCCATGTATATATATTTGCGGACTCTGGTCCGTAAGATAACCAATGTTTTTGGTCAAGAACACACACGTATTGCATAGCATGGGGTCTGGGGAAAGGGTGGAACCAAAATTTTTTTCTGAAGTGCCTGCTATGACGGCTAAACCACAAAACAAGAAATTTTGAAGAAAAATTCAATAATATACAGTCGAAGACGGCTGTTTACCGCTTTTGAACTAAAAGATCGCTCAAAACAGAACGTTTTTCGCGGCTTTTTTCCTGGAAAATCTGAAATTTGGGGAGGGTCAATTTTTTTGTGAATAAAAAGTCTTTGAGCAGATGGATGCATGGTCAAAAACCGTCGGTTTATCACAGCTGTCCAAATCAAATAAGGTGCTAGACAGATAGACAGATACGCACAGCATAGGAATTCTAGGGGGGGGGGTGTTAAATTTTAAAGCCTTTTTGGGCTCTAAAAACGGTGCGTTAAAAATATCGTTTTTCAGCGTTTCTGCCGATGCTCTTTCCTTATAGAGCATAAAAACAGAAATTCTTTTTTTAAAAATTCGAATAATTTGAAGAATGTATAGTAAAAAAATGAGTACAAAGCACGAAGCGCCGAAAATTTGACTTTTGAGAACACAGACGACGAAAAAAGCTTAAAACAATGCCTTTTTGATGAACTTTTAGGATTTTCCGAAAATCGCAAATTCTGAGGGGGGGGGAGTTAAAGATTTCCTATGAAAGGAGGGGGTGAAATCCCCGAAATTATCAACCGCAATATATTTTTCTGCTGGCTTAAATGCAATGAGAAATTTTTAAAAATTAATTTAAGGGTAGGGTATGCGATCGATTTGAAAATCAGCCCGATTCAGTGCTGTTTGTGGCGAATATCTTGTCATAGACTTACTTCTACGACTTATATACCAGTTCAGACTGATAATCATATTAACGAACAAAATGCCACCATTTATCAATATTTCGTTTTGTTACCCATGCACCAGATTTAAATAAAACTATCGTTCTATTATGAATATCTTCATTATTTAGGAAAGACTACAATTTCAAAATTCATTGACATAACGAATTTAGGCCAATTCTAATAAACACTTTCAGCCAAAGAAGCAAAACATCTCCAGCAAAAACTCAAGCAGAAAGTATCGTAAGTGTATAAATGAATATAACAATAAAATAACATAACGTATAAGCTTCACCTGAGCGATGGCCCAAGCTACGAAGAAATTGACGTGCTTAGGATCTTTGGCAACCATCGATTTTACTGTGTCGAAAAATCCAAAGTAAGACGCTCGATAAATAATAATTCCTTGTACGGATACAAAGAATCCTCTGAAATGACAGATTACATTTACAAATACGTACTCGGATGTAGGTGAAATCACACATGTAACGGCTCGAAATTTTGTAATGGGGTCCCCGGCCATTGAAGAGGGGATGACTTGGTCAAAACATGGCAAAAATACCAAAAAATGACCTAACAACGCACCTTTTTGCCAATAATGGACGAAGGGGTCGAAAATTTTCTGACTCCGGGGCGACGACCATCTTTGACTAGCAGAAGCATACCACAGGGAGATCCCCTACCCAAAGTTGCTCGTCCTCTTATCCACAAAAAAATTACCTCTCATTTTTGGAAAAAATTGAATTATTTGCCAAATATTTGAGGCCAAGTTTAACCAGCGAACGACCGGGCCCGGGCCTTATGTATACGAAGTATAGGAACCAGTACACAAGTACGTGTATATATACGATAGTAGATGTAAAGCATGTATTTAAGAAGATTAGTTAGTTATATACATAAATGATCTGGGGGTGGTTTCAGCCATAGGGAAATTTTTTCATCCCCAGAATCGGCAAATTTTTCAAATTCCAAAAAAATTTCTGAAAATTTGTCAAGAAGATGCTTTTTAGAGCGTTTTTTGGCTATCTATGTGCTCAAAAGTGCGAAATTTCCGGCGCTTCGCGCCATTATACCCATGTTTAGACTATATTAGCATAAACAATATAGTAGAAATGACCAATGTTATTCATTCTTGTCTTAAAAAGCTTCCCGGAGAAGCTCCAGAAAGTGACCTAAACGGTTTGAACTGATTGAAAGTATAAATGAGATAAAATAGGGCGAAAATCGAAGTGAATTTTTGAGACATGAAAATCACTTAGAATTTCTTACCACACTAATTTACGTCTTCGATTACGTTATCTCACACTTCTCTGCCTAACGGTCAATACACGCAAATCAAGTTGTTCCTTCTTTTTTGTCTTGAAAATTTGCTGCTGACATTATTTTATCAGCAAGGAACATAAGGACCGAACTAAGACCATTAGTCGAGAAATTAAGCATTTTATATCTTGAACTGAGCTAACTATTTAAAAATAAAAATTTTTTAAACGCGCGTAATACTCTGGTGAAACAGCATTGAATTTGTATACAACCTAAAAATTCCATCTTGTTGTTATGAAAAATGGCGAGCAATCGCACTTTTAAAACGAAGAAAAAATATGTCGTTCAACCCGAGCTACATATGAGGTTGCGTTATAATGAGCGCAAAATTCGGCAAGTCTAGTCTACAAATATGGAGAAATTAAGAGTGGGTTTGAGAATAGCTCGAACACTTTAAATTACGACCAAAATTTAAAATAATTTGTTTATCTGTAAAATCTTTTAAAATCTCCGATAAAATGATAATTTAAGAAGTGTTATATCATGCTGATATAAATAAAGAAAAGTGAGAACACATAAATTCATTGTACTCAATGAAAAATGAAAGAAATAACATAGAATACACAGAAAAGGAATAACTCAGAGACTGAGTAACTAACAGCAATATAAGCTAGTCTACTAATAATCGGCCACCTGAGACGTTTGCTGCTAAGCTCAGCGTCTTTAGATTACGTCCCTACATTTTTAAGTGAAATAACTTCTATCGGCAACAAAGCGCGCACACGTCTTTTCCAAGAACGTTAAATAGAATAATTCAGGCCCGATTACGACCTCTAAAAACCGGGCCCCTAAAGACCGGCCGGGCCCGGATATTGGCCGATCCCCGCGTTTGACCCCTTCCCAAAATGACCGGTGGACGACCTCACCCAAAATTTCGAGCCGTTGAATATATATGAGGGTGATATAACAAAATCTTTGAAGTTTCTCTTAGTTCAAAAACGGTGGATGGGTATGCGTCAAAACATAACATAATTTCAGACGATACTTTTTCCAGACGATTTATAAACTGAAAAATTTTCAAAAAAATCAAATCACGAAAAAAATTTCTAGAGACAAAACAAGGCTAAAGAACGCTTGAAGCAGCACATTTTGTGCGATCTTTTTGGAAAATAAAAAATTCTGGGGGTGCATTCGGTCATGAATGCTCACAGCCAGGCATGCGGGGAATACATGTAGCAGGGGATGGGGGATGCTCACCCAAAGCTGGTTGTTCCTCCATCCCTCCGAAGCCGCCAAAAAATTTTTGACGCCCCGATTTTTAAAAAAAATTATTGACCTGTTTTATGTAGGCGTTTTTTGACCAAAAAACTGGAGGTAATTTACTCCCCCCTAAAATTGTCAGAGAACCCCACCCAAAACTCCAAACCGTCGTATGATGTGGGGGTTTGGCGGGTCTCCCATGATCGAAAAATTGGAATTTTTTTTGAAAAAGACGAGGGAAAGACCAAAACTGGATGAACCTTGAAAAATTTCTTCAAAACTGCATGAAATTGACCAGAAACTGGAATAACTTAGTTTTAACACTATTCCAGTACGTACACCCGTTTTTGAGATCATTTTGACCAAAAAAAGTTCAATTTATGGCCCTCAGATCGGCCAAGCTGTGCAACTATGGTCGCAGCACAGCACGATGCGCAAAGAAAGTCTTTATACTTGTACAAACCTACCTGTACAAACCAACGATACCATCGGATTTAAAAATTTTGACCAAACAATTGCCTAAGCCGCTAAATTCGCGATTTGTTCCTTTGCCCACGTCGACGGCCAGCCGAGTTCGAGCGAAGTCCAAAGGATAAACGACGCATAAACTAGTCGCTCCAGCAGCACCACCCGACATCAAGTTACCTAAAAACGCAATCGATTATGAAATAATAATCAAACCAACCACACATGTAACCAGGTTAGGAGGATGAATGGGGGGCGCGGGCCGCCTTATACATACATGCACATAGGGGGTGAGGGGCAGGCACGCAGCCGGCCGTCCTTTTTTGGGAGAACCAACACCAATCTTGGGGGAACTAAGCCCCAAAATAGCACAATATACCATTTAAAAAGTCATATTTTTCGATTTTTCTAAATTGGTGGGGGGCCAGACCCCCTTCCAATTCCCCCCAGAGCTACGTGCCTGGTGAGGCGGCTGTCCGGCGATTTCGAGCTGACGAAACGTTTTTTGCATCATTTTTGGTCAAAAACAGTAAGTGTCAAAATCCGGATTAGTACTTTTATACCCGAAACGCGCCAAAAGAATCAATATCGGTGTTTTTAAGTGTTAAAAAATATATAATGCCAAAACGGACTAAAAATGCTTTTAAAACTGCGAAATTACTATGAAAAGACGTTTTATAGGTTGTTTTGACCATTTTAGTCGTTTTAACAACACAAAAATTAGCGAACGTTAACTTACTGCTTTGGATTTGTGATTTACCCCCTGTCGACCCTGACCCTTTGTATCGATGGGCCAGCCCTTCTCCGAAACAGTATTTTTGTACAAGGTCCGTTTGTACATGTACAAAGATGGTCCCTAAAAGTCTTTGTACATTTCGCACTACCACAATTTCTTGGGTACTATAATATGGTACAGTAGCGATTTTAGTGTGGCAAAAACAGAGTTGTTAGACCTTTAGTAGTATATTTTAGCTAATTTCTGGGTTTCTGAGAGCGAAAATCACTAATAATCGTCTCAAAACGGCGTGAAGCGCCAAAAAAATTGGAATTTTTCCTTTCAAAATTCAATTTCTGAAATTATAAAGATATATAGAACACACAATTAGCTCATTTTCGGTGCGGAGCGCCGAGAATTTTTTGCAAATTTCGAACATTTTTTGCAGTTTTTGTCTTCCAAAAATCTACGTACATGTACACAGACGGTCCCCAAAAGTCTTTGTACAATGCGAAAAATCTTTGCCGAATTCAAAACCGTGCTCGTGAAAAACTCATTGCTGTATAGCCTTCTTTTGGGCTCGGAAAATTCACTATACAGCCTTTTGGACTCTGAAAACTAGCTACATGATCTTTTTTGATCTCAGAAGTCTTATTTAGTTGTCGTTTCTGAGTTTGAAAAGGATATGTCGATATTTTCTCGACAGGGATTAATAGCTATTTTTAATCAAAAAGGCTATATAGCGATGTTTGCGAATCCATAAAAAGGCTATATAGCTAGTTTTCTGAGACCGATAAAGGCTATATAACTAATTTTCTGACCACAAAAGGACTACAGGACCGTTTTTTACAAAGCACACAGTTATCTAGTAATTTTGGTTTGCACCCCCTGAAAGTTTGACCTTGCGCACCTAAAGTCCCCCAAAGAAGAAAAATGAAAAATTCCGGTAGTGCGTTTGAAACACCGCCAAAACAAGTTTTTAGCGTACTTTTAAGCTAGCAAACTCAATTACTCTTCAACTAGTTTTGTCTTTTAGCCTGCCAGAAACCGCTCATATTTGCGCTAGTAATGTAGAACACACAAATTTTCTAAAATTATTCATTTTCGGTACTTGCATTTTGTAAAACAAAGATTAAATACAAAGACAGAAGCTAGGAAATTATTCGTCGACTAAATGATGAGAAATCAGTTGTGCAGATAGCCTGAACAATAACTTTATTGTTTATAAATATGAAATCAAGCGAAAATTTTTTGAAAAGTTTTCTTCACCACTGTACAGAGCTCACCTAACGCTCAAAAACCCGTTATTTTCGTATATCTCCTATTGGTTCTCGAGATATCTGACCTCCCCATTTTGGATACGGGCTTGCATGTGTGTAACGGCTCAAAATTTGGGGTGGGGTTGACCGGTCATTCTTAGGGGAGGCAGGAAATAAATGGACTCGATTTTTGTCCCGGAATGGCAAAACATTCTAAAATGATCGAAAAATGCAAATTGTCGTCAAAAATGGAGTCCCCCATACTGCTGTTACATGTATGGTAACAAAACACTAAAAGTATAAATATTATTTATCAGTCACAACAGTGTTTGTTTGTATAAGGTCCTTTTGTACATGTACAAAGGTCGAAGATGATTGCCGAAAACCTTTGTGCACGCAAATTTTTGAGTACTACATATAATATGGTACAATAGCGATTTTGGTGTGGTAAAATAGCGTTTTTCGAATTTGTAGTGTATTTTAGCGGAATTTTTGGGTTTCTAAAGCCAAATATAAGTGATAATTGTCTCAAACTGACGCGAAACATCGAAAAATTTGACATTTTTCCATTCTAAATGTAAATTCTGCCATTTTAAAGATATATATAGGACAGACAATTTCTCAGTTGGGCGCGAAGCGCCGAAATTTTTTGAAAATTGAGGCTTTTCTACAGTTTTTCTTTCAAAAATCTTTATACATGTACAAAGACGGACCCGAAAAGTCTTAGTACATCAGAAAGAATCTTTGCCGAATACAAAAAAACCGCGGGTCGCAAAACTTATAAATATCTCACATTACTGATACAGGACCTAATCGGAAGGCTAAAATTAATCAAAAATGCTTTAAAAACGCTACCCGGATTCAGAACAGAAAATGCAAAACCAAATCAAGATACAAAACGAATAGAAGCAGAAATGTTCTTTAAAACGATATATTGAGGTTTTTATGTGATTTCAAGATATTTTATACATTAATTTTGAGATTTTCGTTTTTAAGGCCATTTCAGATCGACAAGGCTAAAAATTTTACAGATAATCCACAAGTGGCAAATAAATTGATGAAAGCGAGAAAAACAAAAAGCCAAAAAAAGAAAACCAACAGTGCTAATCGAATCGGATATGAACAATAGATTTGGTAGGTCTAAATGGTCAAAATGAACGAATGGAGAATTTTTCGAAAAATGAGGGCAAAACGAAGGCCAAGAATGAATGAAAATGGACAAATTTACGCAAACGTACATGAAATTGGTCACAAATTGTATATTAGCATAGTTTTCGAGCCAATTTAGCGCTTACATTTTCAGACAATACTAAGGCCATTTTGACACAAAAAGCACACTGGCCCATGCTGTGCTTCTACGTATACATAGTGTCGATTACACTCCAATATCATGAGCGTGTTTCAGGCTCAGAAAACAAGCAGGTCAAATTCAGGGAGGGACGAACGAACGACTCTAGATACGAAAAATCTTCCCGACTCAAACACAGGATGGTTTATTTCTTAAACGTTGAAGAGATATTCAATTTTTACCGACGAAAAATCGGTAAAAGTGTTTGTCCTTGTCCACTCCACCAAGAAAGATTTTCTTATAAGAATCTTTGAAAGCGAAGTTGAGCGCTTGTGTTGGAAAATATCGAATGACGTTCGCGAAATTGCCACGCCACAATGATTTAAAACCTTGTTCTTTGGATACCCGGACAAAACAATCCACAATGCCCTTGTAACGCTGGTCAACAGCGATGGTTTTCTGAGCATCTTGAACCTAAACGATCCTATGTTCTCGAATAATAAATATTTTGAAATGGTTCAGAATTTAGAGATAGCCGTATTGTATTGATCAAAATATACATAGCAGAAACACATCTGCATTAGACATAAATTAACAGTAAAAAAAATTAGGTCAGAAATTATCAGCTCAGGGGTGACGGTTTTTTGTATACAGCAAAAAAATCAAATAAACGCCGAAAACTTCTACCCATTATTCAGGTTATTTTAAAAGCTGACAACATTTCGGTATGTCTGTCAAGAATGCACATTACCAAGCCTATGCCTGAGAATCAAGTGAGCAAAGCATATTAGAATTCGGTTTTTAAGTGCATGCATAACTATGAGGCAAAAATTTGATTAAATATAACATAACCTATGAATTTCTAATTGCTTGCTTCATTGTTATGCAGTACAAAAAAAATGAATTTTTAACGAGCCAAACGGTCATATGCAACATCTCTTGTCGCAAACACGAATTGTGAATGAGCTGCGCGATCAGATCAAAATTACGCTTCATATTTTGTAAGCACTGCATAAAAATGAATTCGAAATAAAGTTGTGCGGCAGCTGTCACCATAGGTGGGCAGCAATCGAAATTCTGGGGGGAGTGGAAAAATTTTTAAAGGTCAAAAATGGTCTTAAAAGTGGTCGTATGGCGGAAAAACACTATTTTTCGACGTTTCTCATCGAGCACTATCCAATGGCATCAAAAAATTGCTAAGAAAGCAAAAAATTTTTTCTGGGGGGGGGGGGTATTTTGATTTCTGGGGGGGGTATTTCAACTTCTGGGGTGCATACCCCTTACGCCCATGTGTGGCTGTCACCTACGGTACAATGCTCGCTCACTATACTTTACTTTTACATGCACAAAAGATAGGTCCCCGATTCTAAAAGTATGCTGAGTTTCTCGGCGCTCTAAAACTACGTCAAAAGAGCAGTTTTTTGTAAGGATCAAACGTTTTGAGCTTCTAACATAATTTCTTGCGTAAAGGCATAATTTAAACAATTTTATCCGATTTGTGTAGTAAAAGCTAAACATTTTCCGCGCTTCGCTCCATACCCTTTTAATGCATTGGATTTTCAACTCTAAGTATTAAGTAATACATAAAAGGGAGCTCAGTGCTTTAGCGGCGCTAATGTTTGTTCGCCACAAATTTTGCGTTTTTACCATAACGTCGCAAATTTCGAAGTTTATTCTGTCTATCAAAAAAAGGCTAGAATTTTCTATTTTTTACGCAGCCCCGTCAGAAAATCCTGGATCCGCCACTGAGCACATGAGAAGGAAAATTCTTTTTTACATAGGAAACTCGTTTTCTTAATGACGCTGATATATTCGCTTCTGTGCTTGATTTAAGATTAAAATGTAGGTAGGTAGGTACCCAATGAAATCAGCGCATGTGATGACCGAGGAATACAGAGCATATAAGTAACTTATTTATGTAGGCACTGGACTAAGTCCTCAACTAATTAATATGTAGTAAAGTCAGGTCAAGCCAAACCCTATTGCAACTAGAGTAGTGAGTGAGTACTTATTATCTAACGATCTAACGATGACCTTGTTTCGGTTAAATCTTTAATTGATGATTATAATAAAGACTCTGATTTTTCATCTGCCGATATAACGCAGGTATTTAGAGACGGTCCCAAATATTCAGACAAACCTCAGTTTCTGAAAGTTTGTCTTTCTTCGTCATGTGCTCAACGTCGCTTTATTGGTCTTATCAACAAAGTTGTCCGCCCTGCAAATCCAACAAACGTCTACTTGAAATTACGTGCGCGACCGGATTTGTCGTTTCTTCAGCGAAAACGTCAGCGTGAACTTAACGACGAGTTGCACCAACGACTGGACGCGGGCGAGACTAATCTATATATCGACTTTAGGGATGACTGTGTGAAGAAGAAACTGTACGAGTCTATGATCCTCGTTCTACAGCCCCTAAACCATCTAATCCCAAATTTCGTGCTCAACATGGTCAACACGCGTCTAATATTTAGGTAAATTCGCCCCGTTATTTTGTTAATATTAAATGTTTGCTATGTAATTCTCGTAGTATTGTGAATAAGTTAGGGGAACTTCACTTTCTGTTAAATACTGCAAAATTCGATATATTATTTTTTGTGAAACCTGGTTAAATGAATCTATTTCCGACAGTCTATTATGTCCGTTAAAAAATTATATTATTCTCCGATCAGATCGTAAGAATAAGCGGGGAGGTGGAGTTTTAATTTTTGCTAAACCTCATCTTTATGCTCGATGCGTTAAAGTTCCTGCTTCTCTGTTTGTGTCTGATACTTTAGTAGTTGAAATTTTAAAAGGTGGAGATGTTATAAGATGTTTGTTAGTTTATAGACCTCCTCAGTATGATTTTGATACTGCACTTCGGATATGTAATTTAATTGAATGGGCTACTAATAGTTGTCATCCCGTTATTATAGTAGGGGATCTAAATTTGCCTAAAATTGATTGGTTTCATAGTACTTTTACATTTAATCCATTAAACGAATTATTTTTTGATTACTTATCAGCTAGTGGTCTGCAACAGTTAGTTAAAGAAAATACTCACGATAATACTTTGATTGATGTAGTATTTGCTGCATATAACGTTTTTAATATCCAGGTTCTTCCTCCTTTTTCAACAAGCGACCATAATTCGATTTCTTTTGAAATTTTAACTAGAACTTTTCAAGATGGAGATAAACCTAGCTTAAATTTCAATAAAGCGGACTACGAGAGTATAGCTACTTTTTTATCCTCTGTTTCTTGGCCTGACATTTTTCTACATGCTCAACAGTTAATGACATGTATAATGTTTTTTTAAGTATATTAAATCCTCTTATTTTTAGTTTTGTACCTACTTTTAGGCTAAATTAAAATTTAAATACCCTAAAAGCTTACATAAATTATTTCTTAAAAAACGTTCTCTATGGGATAAGTATAAAAGGTGTAAAACTCCAGGAACTAAAGTTAAATATCGAAATCATTGTAAGGCTCTACGTAGAACTATTCATAATTATTTCTCTTCTCAAGAAAACAAATTGCTCAAGAATAATAATCTTAAAGCTTTCTATACTTTTGTAAATAATAGGTTAAAAAGTCGCAGTGAAATTCCTCCTCTAACATTTTCTGATAATAATGTTATAACCGATTCATTACGCAAGGCTAACATTTTTAATGATTATTTCGCTTCAGTGTTTTCTAGTGACATTACTAACGCGAATTTTCTTTTCAGAAGCGCTGATTTTTCGCTTTCTGACATTATTTTTAGTGAGGATCGCGTATTGGAAGCCATTAACCATCTAAATACGTCTATTGCAGTTGGCCCCGATGGCATATGTAATCTTTTTATTAAAAAATTGTCGTTTCAAATGATAAAGCCGTTAGTTAGTATTTTCACTGTATCTTTTCTGTCTGGAAATATTCCCGAGCTTTGGAGCATGGCACATGTTATTCCAATATTAAAAAAGGGGGATCCAGCATTAGTGGATAATTACAGGCCCGTTTCTCTTTGTTGTTCTATTGCCAAAATTATGGAAAGAATTATTAATAGTCAATTGTTAGACTTTCTTAAGGTTAATAAACTAATATCTCCTTTTCAATTTGGTTTTCAAAAGAATAAATCTTGTGAAACACAATTGTTAAAGTGTAAATTTTCATGGATTCAGTCGTTAGCTAAAAAAGAAACTGTTGATATAATATATTTAGATTTCTCTAAAGCTTTTGATAAAGTAAATATGGAAAAACTTCTTATTAAGTTAAACGGATATGGAATAAACGGTAATTTGTATGCATGGTTAAAGGCCTATTTGTTTAATCGTTCCCAATGTGTTCGCGTTAATCAGTCTTTTTCAGATTATGTGCCTGTTACCAGCGGTGTCGTCCAAGGAAGTGTCCTTGGACCTACGCTCTTTTCGATTTTTATAAATGATATATGTGATAATATTTGTAGTACGGTTTATATGTTCGCAGATGATATCAAAATTTTCAATATTAGTCGTAACTGTAAATTATTACAGTCTGATTTAGATAAGATTATTGACTGGGCAATTGCATGGGATTTACCTATTTCTCGAACCAAAAGTCAAGTTCTATATTTGGGTAATAATAATCAAAAAGCTGTTTATAGACTAAATAAGGAAATTATTTCTAGTGATCCGTTTGTCCGTGATTTAGGAGTTTTGATTCCTCGAAATTTAAAATTTAAGGAACATTATAATTCTTTGATTAAAAAAGCTTTCTTTAGATGTATTTTAATACGCAAATCATTTTTTTCGCGTGATAAAGGTAATCTTGTTAAAGCTTATAGTTGTTATGTTAGACCTTTATTAGAGTATTGTTGCAGTGTATGGAACCCCTCTTATCTTAAGGATATAGATAGATTGGAAGCTGTTCAACGTAGATTCACTAAATATATTTTTGGCTATAATAATATTTTTTCTTACGAGGATCGTTTAACACAACTTAAATTGTGCAGACTTGAATTAAGACGCTTGCAGATTTGTCTGTGTATGATGTATCAAATTATTTGTCATAAATCATGTTTGGAAGCTGATGATTTTTTGTATTTAATCATAATATTACCCGTAGCATTAATAGATTTAAATTAGTCATACCTACTGTACATTCTAATTTAGAAAAGTTTGATTTCTTTTACAAATACATCGCAGTTTGGAACGATCTTCCTGACTTCATTGTTTCTTCCCCTAACCTAAACATATTTAAATCTAGATTAGCAAACTTTGATTTATCTAGATATCTTGTGGGGCGCGCGTAAAACTTGTCATTCCATTGACTCGCATGTCCCTTTACTAATTCGTAATTGCATTTATTATATATCTTGTCATTTCGTATTTTAACTGTTGGTATTAGTAATAAAATTTTCTTTCTTTCTTTAGTTAGGTTTATCAAGGTAGGTTGTAATTTTTATTTATTTATATATTTTACTATAACAAACTAGTATAACTTTTTGAATTCATGTTTAAAAGATGGAGTCATTCGTCAATCAAGAACACTAGAATCCATCACAAACCTATTTAAGTGGCTGTTCGCACGAACATGTTTACGCATAGATAAAACCCGATCGCCCAACCTACCTGCAGCAAAAGCTTCACGCGTTCTATCGGTGCGACGGCAGTTTTTGAAACAGCAGCAGCAGTGCCGCCGGTCGCCAGATCCAAGGCGAACCGCACAGGATCGAATTTGCCAGTCTTTTTTATTTCTGGTTCGCCCATTTTTTCCTAATTCGTCCTTAAAAACGATTCACTTTATCACAATCTAATTTATGTACCTAGTCACGACGATTCACAGTGAGCAATTACCGAGAAAACGATCGAGGAAATGTCGAAAAGGGCGCGTATGTCGACGTCACCACGGATGCGAATAACTCACGAAATTCACGAATTCAACTCTGAAATTAATGCCGCATTACAGTATTTAAACTTTAAATCCAAGAAGATGGCATTCAGCTATCATAAGATCACACTAACTAAGTCTACTTGCTCATCACGAAAATATAGTGTAGTTATTTATTCAAATTGTTCATTCACATGAAATCTTATTTTTGCTATAAAAAAATTGAAAAACGATAATCTATCCTTTACCCTGAATATTGTCTGTCTTATTTGTATATGTGAGCTTGCACTTTCAGTTAAACAATTTTTATTAATGAATTATGCTTATAGTCCCTTTCACATAGGCTTCAGAACAAATGTTCAAGAACTTCAACTGACAGTAAACCGCCAGTCTACGATATTTACGTATCAGAGCAATTTATTTATAGCTCGACGTGTCAGCTTATTGTCAGTGACGGCTCTCAATATTATACCCAATCTCGTGGGAAACAGACCACAAAAGCTTAAGTTTAACCCTCCGTTTACCTTGCCCTATGCCGGAGGCCTAATGAATCACTTTATTTACATTTTTTCTGTCCTTCCATATCCATGTGTCCAAAACTTTGTTTGGCCTCGTTTTGGCTCCAGTTACTACATCGTTTTTAATGGTTTAACTCTATGAAAAATTAAGACACAATTTCTGAGAAGTTCAACCTTCGACAATGGTGAGTTGTGATAAGTCAAAAATTATTCATACCTAAAAACAAGATATATAGCAAAGTTTTTTATTTTAAACATCATGATTGCTATTCATTTAATTGAAAACAAAAATTTGCTGTGCTACAGTACGCCAAACATTGAATTTTTCGCCATTTTCACAATTTTTCATTTCTTTTATTAAAATTCGATTTTCTCCACGAATAATTAATATCATCCATTCAAACAGCTTTCAATCGATAGAAGAATAAATTATCAATCAGCTGAATGCAAAAACTTTTGATACATATCAATTCACACTTTACACTGCGGTTTAAACTCAATAAGTATTCGTTAAAAATTACAAAAAATTTTAACTTATTTCTTACATATACAGCAAAAATTTTTGCCCTTTTCAGACAGCTTGTGCCTTGGACTAAATACGATAAAAAATTTTATCAAAAAAAGTACCCTGGACTACCAAAACAAGCGTCCGATTGACCCAATATACCCAGATTTGCATATAAAAACAGTGCATTGCATAAGCGCAGCCTTTTTCCAACGAATACCATCCATGAAAACAGCTATCTATTGATAGAGAAAAAAATTTCCTATCAGCTGAATGCAAAAAATTGTTATACACTTTACTTATCACTTTACACTGCACTTTAAACTTAATACATATTCTTTGAAAATTACAAAAATTTTAACATATTTACGGCTCCTGCGGGTCTGTTACATGAAAAGGAAAATAGTTTGCTCTTTTTATACAGCACATCCCTTAGTCTAAACACAAAAAAATTTCAGCAAAATAAAAGTACCCTGAACTACCAAAACAAGCGTCCGATTGACCCATTATACCCAAATTTGCATATAAAACAGTACATTGCATGAGCACAGATTTTTCTCAACGAATAATCAATATCATTTGTTGAAACAGCTACCAATCGATAGATAAAAAAATTCCTATTTGCTGAATGCAAAAAATTGTTATACACTTTACTTTACACTTTATACTGCGGTTTAAACTTAATATAGTATTTGTTAAAAATTACAAAAAATTTTAACTTATTTACGGTTCCTGCGGGTCTTTTACGTGTAAAGCAAAAGTTTTTGCCCTTTTTACCCATGGTCTAAATATGAAAAGAAATTTATCAAAATAAAAGTACTCTGAACTACCAAAAAACGTCCGAACGACCCATTATACCCAAATTTGCATATAAAAACAGTGCATTGCATGAGCACAGATTTTTCTCAACGAATAATCAATATCATTTGTTGAAACAGCAACCAATCAATAGAGAAAAAATTTCCTATTAGCTGAACGCAAAAAATTGTTATACACTTCACTTTACACTTTACATTACAGTTTAAACTTAATACATATTCTTTAGGAATTACAATAATTTTAACATATTTACGGTTCCTATGGGTCTGTCGTCCAGGGTACTTTTTTTGATAAAATTTTTTTTGTATTTAGTCCAAGGCACAAGCTGTGTAAAAAGGGCAAAAATTTTTGCTGTATATGTAAGGGGCCTACAGGAACGGAAAATAAGTTAAAATTTTTTGTAATTTTTAACAAATACTTATTAAGTTTAAACCGCAGCGTAAAGTGTAAAGTAAAATGTATAACAATTTTTGCATTCAGCGAATAGGAAATTTTTTCTCTATCGATTGGTAGCTGTTTCAACGAATGATATTGATTATTCGTTGAGAAAAATCTGTGCTCATGCAATGCGCTGTTTTATATGCAAATTTGGGTATAATGGGTCAATCGGACGCTTGTTTTGGTAGTTCAGGGTACTTTTATTTTGCTAAAATTTTTTTATGTTTAGACTAAGGGATGTGCTGTATAAAAAGGGCAAACTATTTTGCTTTTCATGTAACAGTCCCGCAGGAACCGTAAATATGTTAAAATTTTTGTAATTTTCAAAGAATATGTATTAAGTTTAAACTGCAGTGTAAAGTGATAAGTAAAGTGTATAACAATTTTTTGCATTCAGCTGATAAGAAATTTTTTCTCTATCAATTGATAGCTGTTTTTACGGATAGTATTCGTTGAAAAAAGGCTCTGCTTATGCAATGCACTGTTTTTATATGCAAATTTGGATATATTGGGTCAATCGGACGCTTGTTTTGGTAGTCCAGGGTACTTTTTTTTGATAAAATTTTTTTCGTATTTAGTCCAAGGCACAAGCTGTGTAAAAAGGGCAAAAATTTTTGCTGTATATGTAAGGGGCCTAAAGGAACCGAAAATAAGTTAAAATTTTTTGTAATTTTTAACGAATACTTATTGAGTTTAAACCGCAGTGTAAAGTGTAAATTAATATGTATCAAAAGTTTTTGCATTCAGCTAATTGAAAATTTATTCTTCTATCGATTGAAAGCTGTTTGAATGAATGATATTAATTATTCGTGGAGAAAATCGAATTTTAATAAAAGTAATGAAAAATGGTGAAAATGGCAAAAAATTCAATGTTTGGCGTACTGTAGCACAGCGAATTTTTGTTTTCAAGTCAAATGAATAGCATCATGATGTTTAGAATAAAAAACTGTGCTATATATGTTGTTTTGAGGTATGATTAATTTTTGACTTATCACAAAGTTGGTCGAACTTCTCAGAAATTGTGTCTTAAAGAGTAGCAAAAAAGCATTATTCGGCCTATCTACCGTGATATCGCAAAAACTCAAAATGGGAAAATAAGCTTAAAAAATTTAGTGGTATAATCCTTTCCAGATTTTTATGTAAATGCAATCGTTGTGTTTAACGCAACAGAAATCTATTTTTCTTGTTTATGCATAGATATTCAACAAACGCCTATTTTTATGCATTATATCGTTTTTAGCTCTACCACTTTTTCAAAATAATTTTCACAAAAATAACACATATTCAAAGATCATAAAAAGTTTGCACTAAATGAAAATAAAAAAGGTGTAGCTTAATATGTGGACTTAGAGTTTTCGCTATGATACTGCACTTCGACTGCGAAAACATCATGGTAAACGGAGGGTTGAATCGTCAAATCGTCAGTTATGCGTATGCTTCTATTCAGTCTTCAGATAATCACTGATTTTAGTTCCTCTAAAATTCTAGTGTTAGGTCCCCTTCTATAGACATTTCAATATTTGTATTTTTCGTCTGGACGAAATAAAACTGAATGGTTCTGAAAAACGCTTGTTCGTCTCCAAGCCTACATTCATAGCTTCTATGCATTGTCAGAGACGTACAACGTCTTCAAAATTCATGTTGGCTTTAAGGAATTTCGATGCTTATCAGGCGATTTGCAGCATGATTTAAAATAGCATAACTTATATACTGTAACTGATATTTGCTAAACAGCTAGCTAGCCTAGCCACAGGTTATCAGTTTTCCTTCCATTTTGGCAGTCTCCTGATTTTTTGGAAGCTTTACTCCTGTGTTTAACCACACTATGGAGACGACACCGTCCCAAATTGCTGCATAAATTATCTAAAAATATATGGGTATGATCAGTGTTTTTTTTGTACTCGGCAAAGATTTTTCTCGATGTACAAAGACTTTTCGGGACCGTCTTTGTACATGTACAAAGATTTTTGGGAAGACAAAGATAGCAGAAAAGGTCTATAATTCTCAAAATTTTCGGCGCTTCGCGTCGAAATGAGTAATTATTGTGTGTTCTATATATCTTTATAATGGCAGAAATTGCATTTCAAAAGGGAAAATGTCAAATTTTTCGGCGTTTCGCGCCGTTTTAAGAGGATTTTTAGTGATTTTTGCACTTAGAGACCCAGGCATTAGCTAAAATACACTACCAAAAGTCGAACAACTCTGTTTTTACCACACTAAAATCGCTACTGTACCATATTGTTGCACCCAAAAAATTTTATTTACAAAATGTAGGTACAAAGATTTTTGGGAAGATAAAAACTAAAAAGGTGTAAAATTCCTGTAGAAATTTTTCGGTGTTTCGCGCTGAAATGAGTTTGTTTGTCCCATATATCTTTAAAATGGCAGAATTTGCATTTAGAATAGAAAAACGTGAAATTTTGAATGAATGAAATGAATGAATGAAATAATGGCATTGGTGTAGCTGGTTCACATATGTATTAAGATAGCCACGTTATAAGTACGTATACAACAAGTATTATCCGGTGAAAGCTGCCACCTAACTTGTTTGATTTGAGTCAAGTCGAAAACAAATAAGGCAGTCATCAGATTTTTCCAGTAGATTCATGTGACTGACCAAAAGTCAGAGTTGGCAGCGTTCAAAATAGCCTAAGCAATGAGATGCAACCTCGCGTCTCATTGCTTAGGCTTATTTTAAACGCTGGCACCAAATTTTGGTCAGTCCATGATACTAAGCCGAAGCCTAATCAGCTGGTAAACCAGCGAAACATCACAAATAGCTTGCAATCTTTATCGAAATTAACCAGCGTTAGTCGATTGGTTATGGTTCTAGACTTTAGAGCAAGGGGTTAACGTTTCGAATCCGTCTGCCAGCAACTTTCTCTCGTTTCCTCAGATGCTATCGACCGCACACATACGCACTTATAATATGGCTATGTTAATACATATGTGAACCAGCTACACGAATGCCGAAATAATTTATTACTGAAACGCGACAAATACGAAGCGATGTAAAAGAGTAATAAAACGTACGGTCAAAAGAATAAAAGCGTACAGCAAAAGGCGTTGAGCGATCGGCGCTTCGCGCGGTTTTGAGACAATTTTTAGTAATTTTTGGCGTCAGAAACCCAGAAATTAGCTAAAATACACTACCAAAGATCGAAACCCTGTTTTACCTCACTAAAATCGATAATGCACTATATATTAGTCCACAGAAATTTGCATCTACAAAATGTACAAAGACTTTTGAGGACCATCTTTGTACATGTACAAACGGACCTTGTACAAAAAAAACTGGGTACGATCGATGAATGTTTTTAACATTTTATTCCTCTTACACGCTCATATATATAATCATGCCATTTTTGATGTTTTGTACGCGTTTACCTTTGTGATCCTACTATTCCTCAAACAAAACATGTACAAAGGGACCTGGTACAAAAAAACACTGATCCGGGTAGCAAAATTTGCAAACTGAAATTCATTCTTTGGTCCCCCTTATGATTTTAGGCCCGCATCCAGGGGCATAGGGGGCACGTGCCCCCTCCCCCGGAATGAAATTTATGAATGATTTTTTCCTTTTGCTTTTTTAGCCGGTTTAAACACTCCATTTTTAGTCTTCATACAACCTAAAGCGTATTTTGCATCTATATGTCTTCTGTTCTTTTCAGGTTTTATGCAGGAAATGAAATTTGTTCAATAAGCAAGAATGAAAGCATTTTTTGGCGATGATTATGAATTTTCTGATGAATGTTGACTATTTTTAGGTAGAATTCGGGACCGTGATTCGGCTGATTTTGTAAAAATTTAACGTAACGACTCAAAATGGTAATGCTCTTTTACAAAATTTTCCAGCGCCCTGTCTCAGATCCCGCTGGGGTGCGCTTCAGTGCGCCACCCCAGACTTTCCAGTCCCTAAAAGAGATGGTTTCCATTGTATTCTCACTGTATCTAAGTTATCCGGTTAGCAAACTTTGCAAACTAGAATTCATCCTTTGGTCCCCTCTTATGTTTTAAGAAAATTTAGGTCGTGCCCCCTCCGAAGCAAAATTCCGGTTACGGGCCTTACATGTAAAGGCTCAAAATTTTGGGAAGGGGTTTCCGGCTATTTTAAGAGAAAATGACCACCGATTTTTGGCCAAAAAAATCACCTGAAAACGGCCAAAAAATCACCTGAAAACGGCCAAAAAAACACCTGAAAACGACCAAAAACCGCAAGGAAATCCAGAAAACGAGGGGGTTAAAAATTTTCTGGCTGGAGGAGGGGTTTGAGGGATACCCACCATCCCCCATCTAAGTACTAGGTATTTCTTAACCACATATCACAGAATGATGCTTTATTTTTATTTTTTAGAGTTTTTTTATCATCATCGCATCGTTTCGCCCTATACACGTATTTTAGCGGTTGACGTATATTTCTTCTGCCAGTAAATGCTTTCTTCTTTCTTCACTGCTAAAACTGAATTTCCTGACCTTAGCTCCTACTAAAGCCAATTCCCGAAATGTCTGTTAAATGTAAGATATACGCAGCTACCCAAGTACCTACATATATCCAGACACGTAACAGGGGGATGAAAAAAAGTCGGTTAATTTTTGACTCCTTTTCCCGATTTTTATGAAAAAACTTAGATTTTTGGCCGTTTTTAGGTGTTTTTGGCCGTTTTTGTCAAAACTTGGAGATCATTAACCCTTCCGTCCTAAAAATAGCCGGGGACCCCCTCCCAAAATTTCGATCCGTTACATGTATATATGCGTGTACCTACCACTTTTTTTGTACAAGGTCCGTTTGTACATGTACAAAGATGGCCCCTAAGAGTCTTCGTACATTTTGTACACACAAGTTTTCGGGTACTGTAGTACAGTAGCGACTTTAGTGTTGTACTGAGACCGTTAGTAGTGTATTTTAGCTAATTTCTGGGTTTCTTAGGGCAAAAATTATTAGGAATCGTCTTAAAACGACGCGAAGCGTTGGAAAATTCTCAATTTTCCTTTCGAAATGCAATTCCTGCTATTA
The DNA here is from genome assembly GCA_036768485.1 of Mermis nigrescens. Taxonomy (NCBI): domain Eukaryota; kingdom Metazoa; phylum Nematoda; class Enoplea; order Mermithida; family Mermithidae; genus Mermis; species Mermis nigrescens. The sequence goes on from JAVLUZ010000145.1 coordinate 1,499,041, forward strand.
TAAAGATATATAGGACACACAATTACTCATTTCGGCGCGAAGCTCCAAAAACTTGCGAATTTCAGACTCTTTTTGCAGTTTTTGTCTTCCCGAAAATCTTTGCACATGTACAAAGATTGTCCCGAAAAACGACACGGTGGTACCTACCTAATTCAATCATTATAGCCCCAATAGCCAAAAAATTTGAATTTTTGTGGAGTCGACTTCGCGAGGTTTCGATTAGCTTAGGTTTTAGAAATAGAATTGGCTGTAAGCGATATAATTTTTATATTAAATTTATAGAAATTTGCCTGTGGATATTTTTCTGACAAATGCTTTCTTATTCTTCAATTCTTCATGCTTATCGTTTGTAGGATTCTGAAATGATATTACCTCCCTACCATACATGCACATAGAGGAGGGTAATGGGTATTACTCCCCCTCGCTGAAGGGTCAGCCAGACAGGTACTGTCCGACAATTTTGAGCTGTCGGAACGTTTTTTGCATCATTTTTGAGGTCAGAAGTGATAAAAATGTCAAAATGTTTCCAGTGCTTCGCGCCGGATTATTACTTTTATGTACCTTTTACTCTAAAAGCGTCCAGAATCGATCAATTTGTGTAATTTTCAAGTGTAGAAGTGATATAATGCACTCAAAATGGACTGAAAATGCTTTTAAAATGCGATATTGCCACGAAAAAACGATTTACAGGTGATTTGGACCATTTTCGTCGTTGAACAGCAACAAAATCCTGACTGTTAAATTTACTGTTTTGGATTCCTGGGATCCCCCCTGCCGACCCTGACCTTGTGCATCTATGCTACCTCATAGACGATAAAAAAATAAAATTGCATGCACAAACTAATAAAGTTTAGAGTTTCCACAGATAAATAGTATATTAAACTTCTACTAATTCTGTATTTTTTCATTTTTAAGCCTTACAATTTATATTTCGAAGGAAGAGGGGTATTTCATCGCTGTCAAATTCATTTGCGCTATTTACAATAATGCTATTGCTTTATGCGTATCCGGCGCATTCTTGTGTCCATTTGCTGGACCTGAGAAAGCTTTTGAACGATGCTTTAAAATTAGTCAATGTTATTGAAGAACTTGACGCCGAGTTTGCGTATTACTTCGAAAGTAGCGATGATTTACATGAAAAGGACGTAAGGAAAATAATTTGGTTCCTTGGAAGCGGCGCAGGAGGCCAGCACGTCGCCTCGGATAAAAGTTATTTGAATCAGCGCGATGTTAATGGTCAAATTATTGAATTCGGTCCTCGGTATGCTTTATCATTATTAGCGGGACGGTGTTTTAGTTGAGTGGGTTGAGATTTTCCTACTGTCAAGTCAAAAACTAGGCACTGTTCCAATTTTCAACCAATAATTACAAATACATATATACAAAACATTGTACATTATTGGTCCTTCATTTATTACGAAAAGAGAGTTATTTTGAAATTATTTGGAATCGAATATTCTATTTTATTTGACATTTTTCAATTTTTTCGTAGATGACTATTTATTCCGTTCAAAGCTGAGTTTTGATACGTTAATATGCTTTACTGCATTAGCATTTGATCATTATATCTTTTTATATTTGCATAACTATTTATTCATCTATAATTTTTTCAAAATATTTTTCGTCTGCATACCGTCGAAACCTATATAGGTACGTACCTTTTAGCTGCATTATACAAATCATCGATGTAATATTGTATATTTGTATACTTAGATTAAATTTTACTACGGCTTTTTGTACAAATGCCTTATCCGCTTTACGAGCCGCTGGATTGAAAAACATTACGAGATTAGAACGCTTTATTCGATATCGCATCAAGTCGTTGAAACATTTATCGTATGAGCATTTTGATTTGGTGAGTGAGTGTTAAGTATTAGGCACCTCGTCGAGTCAGTTGCAGACATGCACAGCATGGTAATTATAGGGAACTGTTGAAAGCAAATATTTTCCCTAAAGTGCTTTTTTGTCTCAAAAACGATGGATATGTGTAAAAATGCCACTTTGTGACGTTTCTGACGTACATATTTATTTTTAGTATATAAAAACATTAAGCATTTTGAAAAAAACGTGAAAAATCGGTCAAATTGAACAAAACGAATATAAGTCAAGAAATTTACATATGGCGCGCACTTTGTATACACTTTTTCCGGAAAATCCAACATTCAATTCTGGGGGGGCGGTGAACAAAATTCCTGGATTGATGAAAAGATATGGGGGATGGAAACCCGCAGAATCATGTTCGTCTAGCTGTCTATAGTGTATTGTTTCCCTGAGAATATATGATGACTTATCATAATATGCAGTAGACACCTAATATTGCATTATTGTAATGCTAGTTAATGCTTTCCTGATCTAAAAGTGCTCTGTTATAGCCACACATTCCCATAGGGGGGTGAGGGGGAATAACCTCCTCAGGGTCCAAGATTCATGTCACTATCAGACGATTTTTGATGAAAACCTTTTGAATTTTTTCAAACTTAATTTTTACTTTGGCAAAAGTGCACTTAACTATTAGGATTTCATGAAGTGATACAGTATTTTTGAATGTAAGCAATAGTAAATAGACAAATTGTCACTATAAAACATGCATGTAACAGCTCAAAATTTTGGGAGAGGGTGTCCTCGGCATACATGTATCGGCTTGAAATTTCAAGTAGGGGGCCCCTAGCCTTTTTTAGAAGAAGGGGTGGGGGTTAGCGATTGCAATTTTAGGCCAAAAATGGCGAAAACACCTAAAAATTGCCAAAAAAGGCGCAAGTTTTTGCCAAAAATGGGGAAGGTGGTCAAAATTTTATGACTGTGAAGGGGTGCGGGGCGTAAAAGCGTTGGTCGGGGATCGCCCAAACTCCGTGTTACATTTATGTTTCTCAGCGATTTTTAGGATGGGGGGTAAGCGGCTCTGATTTTTGGCCGAAAGTGGCAAAAACACCCCGAAATAGCCAAAAAGCGCAAGTTTTCGCCAAAAATGGGGAGGGTGGGTCAGAATTTTCTGAGGTTGGGGGGTGTGGGAATGACGTTCATAATTGGGTGGGGAATTCCCCAAAGCCCACTGTTACACGTATGGTTTTCCCCGAAGCCCCCTGTTACATGTATGGTTTTCGGCCATTTTAGGAGGTATCAAGTTTTGGCCAAAAATCGCAAAGGCATCCAAAAATGCCCAAAAAATGCAGGTTTTCGCCTAAAATCGATTTCGGCTCATGCATTTATTTTTGAAGTCATCCTTATACAATGTTAAAATACTTTCTGGGGCAATGTGATAGTAATTTTAACGTTTTTAGTATTTTTTAGAAAATTTCAAAAAAATTTTCAGCGCTTCGCTCAAAATATCGCTAATATACTGCATTTAGCTTCAAGGTGGCATTAAACAAGATAAAATCAAGCGGTGTGTAATATAGGCATCTTTATGCAGATTCAAATATCTTTTGTATCTATTTTTACTGTTTTTGAAAATTTTATGCAAAATAAGTACTATTTAATATTTTTGCACTTTTTTGCCGTTCAATGATAAAATTGACTAATTTATCTTGATGTTACATTGGATTTATAAGCGCAGTGGTGATTATTACAAGATCTAATTGGATGGCATGTTACAATTTCTGTAAAATATCTGATTTTGTAGTACCTACAAGTTGTTTTAGCTTTCGCAGTCGAGTCTTATGTGTAAATTCCATCAAAAGCTCATAAATTTCAGCGCGAACTAATATTATCAACTAAATTCAGACCGAATTATCACATTAAGGACTGAATGCGGGTCGCAGGTCACACCATGATAGTATATAAAAATCTGTATTTAATAATATATCTACAAAAATTTGTCCGCTCATTCAAAGGCATTTTCAAAGATCTTTGTGCATGCACAAAGAAGCTCGTACAAAAACAGTGTCTGGCTAATATATAATACGCAATAGATCTAAGCTATCACAAAATATATTCTTCATTTGTCTGATAAGCAGACATGCTTTGCGAAGATTTGGAGAAAATTTTTTAAATTTATAGTAATCATTGATAGTGTTTCAGTGCATGAATTTTAATCTGCCGTCTTTGGATTGTCAAGCTGAATAAATACCGCAAACGGAAGATTTCGACACAATTTAAGCTCGCATCCAAAGTTTTCTTCTCTCATACCATCACACTTTTTTGTATTCAACAAAGGTTTTTCCCGATGTGCAACACGTTTTTTTGTATTCGGCAAAAATTTTTTCCCGATATACAAAGACTTTCCGGGATCGTCTTTGTAAATGTACAAAGATTTTGGGGAGACACAAATCGTAAAAAATAGTGCAAAATTACTGGAAAATTTCGGGTCTTTGTACATTTCGTACACACAAATTTTTGGGTACTATAATATGGTACAGTAGCGATTTTAGTGTGGCAAAAACAGAGTTGTTCGACCTTTGGTTACGTATTTTAGCAATTTCTAGGTTTCTGAGGGCAAAAATAAGTAATAATCGTCTCAAAACGGCGCGAAGCGCCAAAAAATTTGGCATTTTTCTTTTCAAAATGCAATTTCTGAAATTATAAAGATATATAGAACACACAATTGCTCATTCCGGCGCGGAGCGCCGAGAATTTTGCGAATTTCGAACCTTTTTTGCAGTTTTTGTCTTCCAATAAATCTTTATACATGTACAAAGACGGTCCCCAAAAGTCTTTGTGCATCGCGAAAAATCTTTGCCGAATACAAAAAAACCGTGGTTCTACATATCTTTATAATGGCAGAATTTGCTTTTAGGAAGGATAAATGTCAAAATTTTTGGCGCTTCGCGCCTTTTTTTATAAGACATTATAAGTAAATTTCGTCCTCAAAAATCCATAAATTGGCTAAAATGCACTACCAAAGGTCGAAAAACCCTGTTTTACTACACTGAAAACGCTTCTGTACCATATTATATTACCCAAAAATTTGCATGTTCAAAATGTACAAACACTTTGGGGACCATCTTTGTACATATACAAAGGGACCTTGTACAAAAAAAATACTGATGTGCAAAGACTTTCCGGGACCATCTTTGTGCAAGTAGGTACAAAGATTTTTGGGAAGACTAAAATTGTAAAAACGTCTGAAATTTTCAAATTTAAATGAGTAATTGTCTGTTGCCTCTATGATGCAAAATTAGCATTTAATCAAATTTTTTCGATGCTTCGCGCCGGTTTGTGAAATTTTAAAATTTTTCATCGTCAGAAACCTAGAAATTGGCTAAACTACACTACCAAAGATTGAAATACCCTGTTTTACCACACAAAAAGCGCTACTGTATTATATGATAGTACCCTAAAATGTACATGTACGTAGTACAAAAAATACAAAGACATTTGGGGACTACGATGCACAAATGGACTTTGTACAAAAACACTGCATACCATACATGTATATGCACATCTTAGTACCTATGTTAGGCGGAATTGTGTAACCGGCGCGAATTTCCAGCTTTTCTTACTAAATTTATATAAAACTTTGAAAATAATCATTTGTAATCAGGATCGTATTCAGCATTTTATTTCGGACGAGTCGAAAATTTTGAAGTGAAATATCTCGAGGAACCTGAAAAAGTAAGAAAAAATAAATGCATTTCTGAGCTTTTTTCGGCGAGATCTATACAACGGCATAGATAACTTTCAAAAAATCCTAAATTAGAATGTCTCTTCGAACATTTCTTCTCGCCATCCAGTCAGAGAGAAATTTGTTATCCTTTGCCATTGTACTTAATTTTTCTGCTTAGCAAAAAAATACGGAAAATTAGCGCCTATTACACTTCTGTCTTTATTCTGGATCTTCGGTCGATTTTTCTTTGACTGAAAATAAAATATTTTCTAACTTTCTGTAGATATTGCCTTTCCTGCATGACCGCATGACCGAGCGCTTATATGAGGAAAAGCCGACTACCTTTACCGTTCAGAGAAACATTGAACAGTTTTTCGAAATAAACGTAATTGAAGGAGGCAAAGAAGCATTACGTGAGGCAAATCAGAAATACGGTAAAATTTTAAAACAAATGATTCATGAGGTTAAAAGATGAGACTTACATATTTGTGGAATAATAGCTGTCAAATCAGTAGATGGCTAGTATAGATTTCATCGAAGTTTGCTTCTGCTATTTTAAAAGGTTCTTTTTTGACTTTTGTTAAAAAATTTCAATAACAAATAATTTTTATGACATATTTTAAACTAGCAGATTTTAGTGTTTAGCAAGCTTTCGAAAGGCGGAGTTGGCAAGTTTTGCCCGGGATTAAGCATTTGGTAAAGTATAGTATAGTCTTGAAGTATCTAGTATTATTTTGTATCAAGTGTTACGTACGTATTAAGGATATGTAAACTTAAATATCAAGTATTTATAATGTATTAAATATTCTTAATACTCGCCCAAACATAATTAAATATTCTCAGTACTATCCCAGAAATAATTAAATGTTTTGAATACTGGTCCAAAAATACACGTGATTTACCTGTTGTATCGTTTTTAATGCAGTTCAATTTTTCTATCACGTTATGTATGTACATATATGTACATCCATACTCGTATCTAATCTAGGCTTTGTCAAAGAGCAAGAGCAACATCTACATTGTAGTATAGAAATGAGAAATTAAGGATAGGAGAACACCTTATCAAGAGGCACTTGTACCCGACCATATTTAGGATGGGTGGCCGGCCGCCCCTTTCCACTACGTTGGCCGAAAAATTTTTTGTTTTTTAAGATACAGCACGCAATTGTGGGAAAATTGCAAGTCTTTGTTAGTGTAAATCTTCAAAATTTTTTGACTTTTCACGCCAGACATGTATTGTTTTCTATAATTTTGCCGTAATCGCGACCAGAAAACGACATTTTTCCACGGTTTCACGGCTTGTTGATAGAGAAAAATTTTTCTCTCGAAAAGTTCAAATTTTTTGATCGTACATCTTGGAAACGTCGAAATATGCGGTTGTTGTCGGTTATACCATGTATGTCCTCGAAGTAGAGATTTTTCTACCCCTCCAACTTTTGGCCACAAGCCTGCGTTTCCAGTCCATTTTTAAACTGGCACGTTTTCGTAATTTCTGATGAAATATAGAGGGCCACTTACCCACCTTCTGTCAGAAAATGACCGGCTCGGTTCTACACATGGGCGTGAGGAAGGATCTGGGCATCTGAACCTCCCCCAGAATCTGAAAGACTTCTAAAATCGATAGACCTCCGGAATTGAATTTTGGTTGCTATTTTGGGCAATTAGGCTCCGTCGGACCACCCGCCAGAATTTCGTTGCTGCCTTTGTATGCTCGGCACCCCACTATTACATGTTCAGACCCATTTCATGTTCATACGCTGATTTTACCATTGCCCTGATAAGTTGTGAATATACTTCGCATATTATTTAGGGTTGGCGTTAGACGCATGTGATATTGACTTGTATTACGACATATTTCACAATAAAGCAGGGCGCAATCCGACTAACGTCGAGCTGTTTGATTTAGCTCAGAGCAATAGGTTATTGTCTGATAATATGATACCACAAGCAAAGTCAAAATAAATAACTCAAAGTTAAATGGGTAGGTAATTTTTTTGAGTGTTTGTGGATTAATTTAAAAGATTTGCAAGAAAATAAAAAATACTGTGCTACAATAACCAGGCCTTTATTCAGGATTTTATTTTACTTCTGCCTGAAATTTTTTAAGTCCATATACTCGTATCCCAATTATCATTCAAGGTTTGGCGAAAATAATACCCTTCTACGGACATTACAATGGAGAATGAAAAATTCTTTAAAAAAGTCAAATATCACTTCATTTCAAACTCGCATGCAATAAAGTTAACGTTTCATTTATTCGCATCGTATGACTGATTTCTTAGTATCGAGTCCAAGCTTAACTCATAGAAACGTATAAATTTTTGTCACTTAACTCACTTCGGGGTTGTGGCGATCCTTTTAGCGTATTTCGACTGTTTTTATATTCCTATGGGAAATTATTGAAAAATTAATTTTCTTTTTCGGTGGATGGTACTCCTCCATCCTCTGAATTTTACTTACATTAATTTTTAGTGTTCTTATGGGAACAGAAATACTTCAATAATTGCTAGAAAATATTTGAATAATTGCTGAAAATACTTAAATAATTGCCGGTAAATGTTACTGAAGAAATCATTCGATCGATTCTAAGAATATCAGCACTGCTACAGTATAACCTCACGAAAATCGAACGTTTAATCATTATTTTTGTTTTAAGCGAGCACAGCCGACATTGGTTTTTTAAAGGCAAATTAGTGGTTGATGGCCAGGCCGTGGAAAATTCATTGTTTCAAATGGTCATGAACACTCAGCTTCAATCGAATCAAAATAATGTGATAAAATTTAGCGATAATAGCAGGTAAACTTTATTTCAAAAGTGTTCGTTTGTATATACATAGATAATTGCGTGCACACTGGAGGTATGAGACAGACTTGAGTTTGAAATTTTGGGTGCAGGGGCAGTGATTTTTTTCGCCGAAATGAGTAATTGTGTGTTGTAATATCTTTATAATGGCAGAAATTGCATTTCAAAAGGGAAAATGTCAAATTTTTCAGTGATTTTTGCCCTTAGAGACCCAGAAATTAGCTAAAATACACTACCCTAAGTCGAACAACTCTGTTTTTATCACAGCTAAAATCGCTACTGTACCATATTATAGTACCCATAAATTGTGTGTACAAAAATGTACAAAGATTTTCGGGAAGACAAAAACTATATGAAGGTGTAAAATTCCAAAAAAATTTGCGCTTCGCGCCGAAATGAATGATTGTTTGTCCTATATATATCTTTAAAATGGCAGCATTTGCATTTCGAATGGAAAAATGTCAAGTTTTTACGGCGCTTCTCGCCGTTTTGAGACAATTTTTAGTAACTTTTGGCGTCAGAAACCCAGAAAGTAGCTAAAATACACTACCAAAGATCGAAAACCCTGCTTTACGAGACTAGAATCGCTACTGCACTATATTAATAGTACATAAAAATTTGCATGTACAAAATGTACAAAGACTTTTGGGGACCATCTCTGTACATGTACAAACGGACCTTGTACAAAAAAACACTGACGGGGGTAGTCGGACACTTTTAGGGGGTGAATGGCCTTCACGTTTTGGTCAAAAGTGGCAATGATAGCAACTAAAAATTGCCTAAAAACGCGAGTTTTCGCCCAAAATCGGCGATCAAATATTTGACTACGATAATTTCGAGCCCCATAAATGAATTACCTGCTACTCAGTCATGTTATTATGTTAAATGTCTAATAATCGGCGCTTGCGGATTATGGTCGGTTTCGATCAGACATATTATGTATACAGCGTGGGAATTCAGTGAATCAGGCCAAAAACTTTTAAACTGGCTTTTCTGGACCTAAGAGCGTTGAGTATGTGACAAAAACACTACTTTTCGATGTTTATGGTGCATGCCTTTTTTATTTAAAAATATAAATATAAAAAATCTCAAAAAATAGAGTTAATTTGGGGAATTCACACCACAAGCATTTACATATTTATGATCGAAATGTGGCCATTTGACTCGAAGCGCAGTGGAAAAATTAAAAATTTTCAAGTAAAAAATATCTGAAAAGTCTTTGAAATAGATTTTCTCTTTATTCTTGTGAGACTGAAAATTTTGTTTGTTTGAGCAGCATTTTGCGGGGGTCAGCCAGCAGTCATTCTGGGGTTTAAAAACTGCCCCTCTCAAGAGAACGTTTGGTTTCGATCACTTTTTATCGCTGGTTTTCCTTCTATCTACCTTCTACCTACGCACACACACCATACTGGGGGTATGGGGGTATCCCTCTATCAGGAACTCTGAACGGCATACCCCCTCAGGCCGTTTCGGGACCAAACCTATTGCTCGAACCATGAAAACCCGTCAGACGACGTCTAAGAGTAAAATTTCAAGCACAAATACTTGTTTTCTAGCAGTAGAATGTTCAGTTCGTTCATCAAGACACTTTTTTTCCATTATTTCGTATATATTTTATGTTACAGATCATTCCACCGTCCTTTTTTGTTATATGTTTTCATTCATGAAGAATGAAAGCGAATTAAGTATCTAAATTTGACATACAAAAGCAAAATTGGGTATCATTTACCCCCCCCCCTTAAGGAAACTCAGTTTTTCTCCTCGCGGAACTTTTCACCGTGTGCGTGTATGTATGTAATTTGGATATATTTGGAAAAAAATTTTTGGAATATTCGGATTGTTGATTGTTAGATCTTTTAAACGGTTTAAGGATTTGATTTCTAAACTTTGTTTAGATGAGTTCCTAAAGGGGCGTACGTGAGCGCTATTCGCCTGTACGTCTCAGCCATTACTATGTTATGCTATAAACTTTCGTTCTATCGACGTTATCTTTCGTTAAATCCTTTTTCATGTAATTTTTTATTGCATTTTCTACGGTAGTAATTGGCTAATAAATATTATTATTATTATTATTATTATTATTATTATTATTATTATTATTATTATTATTATTATTATGTATACGCGCATAGGATTTGGTTTATTCTTATAGCGCAATCAGAGGTTGCACGATCGAAACAATAATTCCGGTTGATCCGACGAGTTCGAGCGCGTTTACAACTCGTCCTATGCTTAAGCATATCACTTATACTGCCGAAACTCACAATTTTCCAACAGGTTTCTCCTTATCTACATCCTCAAAACAACAAACATTGAGATTTTTATGCATGATCTCGTTTTATGCGGATTTTAACCTCGGTTTTCAAGTGAAAAGTCGTTTGCTTTAAAAAATGTCTAAGTCTGTTACGCACTAAATAATTATACATGCGGCGCTTGTGCGTGCTTGTTGAAATATCTATCGATCTTGCAGCGATGATATGATAGCTTAACTGTGAAGATTGGACGAAGAAAAGTATTAAATGGGGTGAAGTTCTGAGTGCTCGCTTGAGCGCTTGCAAAAATATCTATTAGTTAAATGCAAGCTCGGTCAAAAGTTTGAGGCACCCATAACCATACGTGCACAGCGTACATCTAAAAGGGGGATGGGGGATCCCCGCACCCTAAGTCGTACGTCCCTCCATCCCCCCAAAGCCAGAAAATTGTTTGCCACCCCCCCATTTCTAGAGAAAAAACGATTTTCGGCCGTTTTTAACCCGAGTTTTTGAAAAAAAGTTGACTCGGCCCGGCACACCCCTAGGGGGAGTTAACCCCCCAAACCCTACCCCCAAGATCATGTATGCCCCTAACAATAGTACTAATCATGCCCTCAAACTTACAGTAACATTTACAAAGTTGGTTTAATTGACAGTTTTTTGCGTGCTTTTCAAGGAGCAAACTTTCATTCAAGTTTTCGAGATATTTATGAAAAATCCAATAACTTTTGCCAATGCTACGAGCCAGAAGTGCCTCTATGGTTAACGATGCTCAGACGTCTTTCAAAGCTGTCGATGAGTTAAAGTCAATTGATATTAGTCAATTTTCTAAATTTCGAAGTTTTGCACAAGCTTTAAGAGACATTTTAGCGTCATGAACCACAGATGCGATCCCAGCTCAAAAAGTGACAAAAGCGGCCTAGCTTTGTCCATTGGTATCACGAAAACGGTGCAGTAGATTTCGATGAAATTTTGTTTCGAAAAGTGCGCAAAAACTGGTCCAGACTTGTTCACTTATTCTCAGCTTAAAGTACTCCAAATTTGTAAATCTTGCTGCAAGTCAAATGGCATTCGCAGTACTACTGTTTGGAGATATCTTGAACTTTTCGTTAAGCCTGTACATTCTGTTTCAGCCATATCTGGGAAATTTCATACCCACAAAATTTTTAAGTCCCCACAGAAATATTCTTACCGCCCCCTTCCAGAATTCGCGATTTCCCAAAAAATTATCGTAGAAAACGTCGCGCCAAAGCCATTTCTGACTATATGGATTTTGTCCATTTTTTTTGAATGCTCTCATTGTCTTGGAAGAAAGAGCATCGTCAGAAAGGTCAAAAATTATGTTTTCGACGCGTCTATCCTTTTTGTGTCCAAAAGACACGTTAGAAATAGTTTCTGATAAACCTAACATTATTTCCTAACGGTGTGCAGTGCATGTACGTATGTGAGAATGAACTATTCTTTCTAATATCGCGCCTGCATATACTAAATTTGTTTAATCATGCAAACGCTTGCAATATTGTTATTACCTATTATTATCATCAGACCCGTATTCAGGATTTGGCCAAGGAGGGTAGGGCGGACCCAATACAAATCGGTCTATATCTCGTATAAATTCGTTCGGAATTGCTCGCAAAAACAGCATTTTTTCGACATGCTCTATCCATTAAGATAGTGAAATTCGAACTTTTCTAAAAAAATTTTTAACTCAAAAAGCTACAGGAAAGTTTCATTCTTGGTCGCGCTTGGGCCAAAACAATAGAAAAGACTTCATATCCGGCGCAAAGCGCCGAAAATTTGAAGATTTCATGTCAAAGACAGTCGATTTTTCCATATTTTTGTGCATTATCTTACCTTCCAAAATTTTTTCGGTCAAAGGGGCGGGGGACGGCGGCCGCCTCCTCCGCCCCCTCTAAAAACGGCCCTTGTTATCACTATTATATAATATTATTATTATTATTATTATTATTATTATTGCTGCTGCTGTTGTTGTTTTTCTTTTTGCTGTTATTATTGTTGTTGCTGTTGTTGTTCTGCTGCTGTTGTTGTTGTTATTTCCCAGGTCTTCCGAATTCCGCTTATTTTTTGCACTTGCGTTTTTTTTGTTGAGAGAACAGTTCTGTTTTTTAGGCGTTTATTATTATTATTATTATTATTATTATTATTATTATTATTATTACTATTATTATTGCTGCTGTTGTTGTTGTTTTTCTTTTTGCTGTTATTATTGTTGCTGTTGTTGTTCTGTTGCTGTTGCTGTTGTTATTTCCCAGGTTTTCCGAATTCCGCTTACTTTTTGCACTTGCGTTTTTTGTTGAAAGAACAGTTCTGTTTTTTAGGCGTTTATTATTATTGTTATTATTATTATTATTATTATTATTATTATTATTGTTGTTGTTGTTGTTGCTGCTGTTGTTGTTGTTTTTTTGCTGTTATTATTGTTGTGCTGTTGTTGTAATTTCCCAGGTTTTCCGAATTCCGCTTACTTTTTACACTTGCGTTTTTTTGAAAGAACAGTTCTGTCTTTTTAGGCGTTTGTCCATTTCCTGGTGCAGCTACTGGCACAGGAGGCCGCATAAGAGACGGACACGCAGCGGGGCGTGGTTCTCACGTAGCTGCTGGTATAGCGGGCTATTCGTTCGGGAATTTAAATATTCCAGGTACGTTTATTACAAATTCAAACGAAAATTTATTGATTTGAAAAGCATTTATGTATTTTTTTAAATCGATTTTCATCAATCATTCTTTACTTACACATTTAATTCATTTGTTTGCAATTCGATTTACGCATATTCCCATCCCATTTATGATTTACTTTTTTGTATTTTTTATTAACTTTTAATCGTTTAAAGGTTTAAAAATAAGTTCGAGACTATATGCTAAAAATTTCGGCAGCTTATGGCTGGAACAAACAGACTTTAAATAGATGTGTTATCTAGATCTGTATATCAGGCACGTAGCTGGCCGTCACTATTTTGGAGGGACCAACACTATTTTTGGGGGTTAGGCCAAAAAGGCTAAAAATAGCACAAAATAACGTTTAAAAAGTCCTATTTTCCCGATTTTTTGAATTTGGGGGTCCGAACCCGCCATTTCCCCTTAGAGATACGGGCCTGCTGTATATATCAATTGTTAATCAATAATTTAATGATCGAATAATTATAACTATCAATCAGTTGTCTATAATCATCATCAGCCATCGAGTCATCATTCATCGAGTCGGTGGTCCCTTGTTTTCAAATTTGCGTTTTTTCTGCATACGCATCTCTAAATTTCCGCGTAAATCAAAAAACTTGATCTTTTTTCTATTGTTTCCTTATTTTATGTGAAATAACTTTATTCTGTTGTTTTAGAAAGATAGATTTACTGTATCGAAATTAAAATCCGTTTACGCGGATTTAACGACAGAAAAGGAAGTTGAAACTGCTTACTTTTTAGCTATGTATGTATCTCCGAAGATTTGAAGCATTTAATTTTTTCAAATTAATTTAATTCAATTTAATTCCGAAAAATAATACTAAATCTTTCTAGTCTCTTGCGGCATGCAAACCAGACTTTGTCCACACGATCCAAACCATGCATGTAATGGCTCGTAATTTTGGGTGGGGGTTCTCGGCCATTTCTGGGGGAGGGTAAATGACCTCCAATTTCGGACCCAAAACGCCAAAAAACAAGTAAAAATAGCCGAAAACCCCAACTTTTTTCCAAAAATCGAGGAGGTTCAAAATTTTTCTGACTTTGGAGGGATGGGGCAACGTCCAACTTGGGTAGGGGATCCTCCCAAACCCTCCCTGTTGCACATATGATTCAAACCATCTTGCTCATTTTTAGTGGATTAGATTGACCGCACCCAAAGTTTGTAATCTTCCCCACACCCTTCTAAGATTAACATTTTCGCACCCTACCCCGACATTTAGGCAAAACTTTCAGGTTTTATGCAGACATGCAGAATATGGGAATTCAGGGGAAGGGCTTAAATTTTTAAATGCCTTTTTGGGCTCAAAATCGTGGATACGCGTCTAAAACATCGTTGTTCGGCGTTTCTGACGGTGCTCTATCTGTCTAGAGCATTAAATATATGAAAAAATATTTGACAAAAATTCGAAAAATTCGATTGAATTGAACAAAATATGGTGCGAATTCTGGGGAGAGGGATGAATAATTTTCTGGGAGGGGGTAAAACTCCTCCCCACCATATACCTTCAAGATCATGTATGGTTTTAAGCCATATTTCAATGTTTTTCGATATTCTTGGCCAGAAATAAAAGGTCAGTCAGCTCATTCCTTTAATAAAGAAATTGCCGGCTACCCCATCCTAAGATTTTGAGCTACATACTTTAATACGTGTAAGAATGTAGATAAGAATGTTGATAATTATTGAAAAGGTTCTCTTCTATCTTGAATATCCTATTTATGTATACTAAATTTTGAAAACACGCAAATCGGTTCTGTGACGTCAATCCCGCACTTGACTTTATTCAATAGTGCAGTTTCTCTTGATGAATAACCAATAATCTTATGCGCATGCCTTCTGAGCAGCTTGTAGTCCTTTTCTAAGCTATGACTCTTTCCGCGAAAGAAGAATCTATCGAATTACTTATTATTTGCTGTTATTTCTTTGCTACTCTATATTTTACTTATCACGCTGCTTGCAGACTATTCTATGCCATGGGAGCATTCACAGTGGCATTATCCATCAAATTTAGCTAAGCCACTCGAAATTTGCATACAGGTTCGCACGCTAATGTTATGTACATGTGTACGTACAGTGCGGTTGAAATACTATAAACATATACATAGCACACATTCCCATAGGATGGGGAGTGAGGGGGGTATTACCCCCATCTCAGGGTCCGAGACTTGAATCACTGTCAGACGATTTTGAGCTATCAAACATTTTCTGCAATGATTTTTGGGTACAATAACAGCGAAAATGTTTAAAAAATTTTCGGCGCTTCGCGCCGACTAGTACATTTCTGTTTTGCCTACCCATAAAATACCTAGGATGAAGTTAAAATCATCCGAATAGTCAATATTTTCGATGAATTCTTATATTTTTTTACGAGAGTGACGAAACTAGTCAGAATGGGACAAAAAGTAGTGAAAAATGCAGTTTTTAATATTAAAAAATGCTATATAGGATGTTTTAGCCATTTTTCATATTTGACCTGCAAAAAAAGGCTAGGGCTCTAAATTTAGTGGTCTCAAATTTCGGGATTTTACCCCCCTGGACTTCCGACCTTGAAAAACTATGATACATAGGTACATATAACGTATCCAGAATTGAAAAGGTAGGTAGCGAATTTTTATCCTATAAGGGCCGTATGCCAGAACGCGGAATAGTGCTCATTCCAGGATAAAACAGTGGGATAAGAGGGCGGAATAAAATATTTCGATATTACAGAAAGCGGAATAAACAGTGATATTTCAGGAATAAAGTTGATATGACAGAACGCGGAATAGGGCCGTTCCAGACGCTAACCTCGGAATAAAACGGCGGAATAAAAATAAGCGGTATGACAGAAGGCGGAATAAGTTATCTCGGGAATAAAAACGGTTGCTTTTATCCCGCCATTTTATACCTGGTCATAGCAAGTATAAGACAGCGGAATAGAAGTAAAAATCGTTTCTAATGCGATTTTAAAAGAAGTAAATGTGTTTAAAAAAGTTTAATTGGATAGGTAATTGATTCCTCTTTATCTAGAAATTTAATATGCTTGCTCTCGTTTGTAATACGATCAAAACTGATATGGAAAATTTTCTAGTTCGGCTCGTCTTGTTGAGCTCTTGACAAAAATATTTTTTTCGATTTTTCGATCATGCAATACATAACACCTCCAGTGAAGTGATTTAAAAAATTAATGTAGTAGTTAGTGTGTATAATCAACAAGTTGACAGCAAGATTCGCAAATGAGCACATACTTACACAAAAAAGTAGCTTTTCATGCGCAAGCTATCATATATTTTTTGGTTTCAATGTCAATGTTTCATTTTCGTTTTTCCGTAGAAGCAATGAACAGGGCCGTGCTTAGGGGTTTAGCGGCCCTAGGCGAAACTTATTTTTGCGGCCCCCATAATTTTTAAAACTGGTTTTATATGCATCATAATTATCATTTATGTATCTCCTTTACATATGTATGCACCTATATGATCGTAAAATTCTGAAAGCCCTTGCTATTGCAACTTTTTAATACGGAATGATGAATATCAAAATAATAAAATATTATTTGAATTTATTAAAGGCAATTATAAGATAGGATTTTTGTTTGCATTTCGTGAAACTTCTACATCAGGGTAACTGACAACGTTTAATGTTAATACAAATATACATAGCTTATTCTTATTAAACAAGGTTAAAATCAATGAAACAAGAGCAAGTACATTGCACTACCGCGCACGACTCAGACAGATACAGCAACATACGTG
Source organism: Mermis nigrescens (assembly GCA_036768485.1). Taxonomy (NCBI): domain Eukaryota; kingdom Metazoa; phylum Nematoda; class Enoplea; order Mermithida; family Mermithidae; genus Mermis; species Mermis nigrescens. The sequence continues at coordinate 1,516,064 of JAVLUZ010000145.1, forward strand.
TATGAATGTCACTTATAAAATGCACCAATGGATTTTCATCTGTTTCTGGATACGAATGCTAATTTAAATTCAACTTTTGTTAAGGCGCGCATATTATTTAAGGCAAAAATCTGGTGATGACTCAACAGTCCCACCGTCCCAACAGCCCCATCAAAAATCCTAACAGCCCCATCCGTCCCAACAGCCCCACCAGTCCCAACAGCCCCACCAGTCCCAACAGCCCCACCGAAAATCCTAACAGCCCCACCCGTCCCAACAGCCCCACCAGTCCCAACAGCCCCACCAGCCCCACCAGTCCCAATAGCCTCACCGTTCCAACAGCCCCACTAATAATCCCAACAGCCCCACCAATCCCAACAGCCAATTCTAACAGCCCCATCGTCCTAACAGCCCTACCGTCCCAACAGCCCCACCGTCCAACAGCCCCACCAGTAATCCCAGCAGCCCCACCATTACTGTAATCGCTATTATATGAGAAATGCGTTTAGCTGCAGGTTTACATTTTCAGAATAAATCTCTACCTGAGAAGCTATTAGACCCGCCAGAATTGAAGCTTCAGCATTTTTGGCGCAATCCGGGATTTTGCCTCATTCGAGTCATCTCGCAAGATTATCCTGCTCATTATGGTCTAGTCTGGACTACCAGGAAAAAATGAAATATGTTCTAGTGAAAAAAGAAAAGATAAGTATTAAAATTGGATGAAAATCGAAACTTTCATGCTAATCTGTTTCAAAATAGCCAGAAAATTTGGATTAGCGTAGTTTTTACGCTATTTTAACATTCATACCAGTTTTGAGGTAATTTTTGGCTCAAAACTCCTTCTCCAGACCGGTCGTGCTGCGCATCTATGATTATAAGAGCGGGGCAGTTGGAAGCAACATTAGCAGCAAACAAATTATGCGGGTCTGGTGGGGTAAAGTGACCGAGAAATGTGCTAAAAATAGAATTATAGGGGTCTACCATAATTTCGGGGATTTCCAGAATTTTGGGGTGGGGGGTAAACACAAAATATTCCTCTCCCCACGCTGATGTTTGGTTGGGACAGTGCGACTGTTGGAACGGTGGAACTGCTGGGATTGGTGAGGCTCATGGGACTAGTGGGGCTGTTGGGATTATTGGTGGGGCTGTTAAGACGGTGGGGCTGTTGGGATGGTGGGATTGTTGGGACGGTGGGGCTGTTGGGATTGGTGGGGCTGTTGTGAACGGTGGGGCCGTGGGATTATTGGTGGGGCTGTTGGGATTGATGGGGTTGTGGGACGGGTGGGGCTGTAGGGATTTTTGGTGGGGCTGCTGTGATGGTGGGACTGGTGGGGCTGTTGAGACACAATCAAAAATTTGCTGTCTTGTTCTTAAAACGCTATTTCTACATACGCTACATGCATGAGTATTGGTGACATACATGCTGTATAGTTACGTGTTTTAGTACATACATACATATTATACCTATTACACTAAACGGAACGGAATTCTTGAGATCAAGTATAGCTTAGTCAGCATTCTCTTAAAAATGCAAGTAAAGATTTTAAACTGCTGTGTTTGTATTGGAACGGCGAAAATGAACGTATGTATCGAATTATTGTATGTGGGCCGCCAAAAAATGAATTCTATACGGCACGCACTACAACTTTTTTAGCGGCCCTGGGCGGCCGCACAGTATGCCCCTAAGCACGGCTATGGCAATGAAGCCGCATTTATTGAACCGAATTATAAAAAATTTTATTTGGTAATATTCGGCAGTCCCATTAACTCAATGCAGCAATGCATACTTTACCTGTGCGCACGCGTCTACATAAATACTACACGTTTGTATTTAAGTCGTTTATTTTCAAACAATTCGTACGTGACTTCAGTATGCAGCATGCCTTGGACATCCAATTTATACACAAAACCTATGGAATGCGTAACTCAATCCTGGGAAAGATACAGTTATCCCAGGAACAGCTATTCCTCGCATATTTCGCGTTCAGTCATACCAAATTTTCTCATTCCTAGGATAGCTTATTCCGTCCCTTAATCCAGGAATAGCTATCACGAGAATAAGCTTTATTACGAGAGTAGCTATTCCCGGAATAGAGCTTATCTCAAGAATAACTTGTTCCGCGTTCTGTCATACGGCTCTAATACTCGCATGACATGCGAGATATTCTATTAGTCACATGCGCGACATGCATGCATACATACATAATATGTATGTAAATTCAGTACACATTATGTATACAATGTACATGGAGAAATTTTTATGCACTTTAGATTTTTTAGAGTTCTATTTTTGTACAAAGTTTTCCGTTTTGGAAACTTTCGGGCTCTTTGAGTGTTTGAATTTTCGGCGTCGAGGCCGGGACTCTAATACGCGTTATTGATTTTCAAACGAGAATGCCGAAATGGATACCTATAATATGATCGATTTTTTTGGAATGCTGCCATTCATCTTAGTGCAAAAAAGGTTGAGAGCTGAAAGTTGAAAAATGATTTTAAAAAGTCAACGCTGATTGGCTTATTTTGTATGTGATTGTACATAAGTGAAACTTTCGTAATGATCGTGCCACTAGATTCGATTAAATCAAATGTTTTTGTGAATAATAGTGAATTTTATCAGGCACATAGCTGGTCGTCCTATGTTTTGGGGGGACCAACACCAATGTTTGGGGGGACTAAGCCCAAAAAAAGTCAAAAATAGCACAAAATAATGTTTAAAAAGTCCTATTTTTCCGATTTTTGTGAATTTGGGGGGTCCGAACCTCCTCCCCCATTCCCCCAGAGATACGTGCCTGAATTTTATAACCGATCAAGTTCAGGCGAGTAACGGCGCTTCGGATTACGGAAACAAATTTGGGGAGCCGGTTATCTGCGGTTTCGCTCGGTCGTTTGGCCTTGAGTTATTTGACCAGAATGATCCCAAAAAGGCTGAACGTATTGAATACGTCAAGCCTATAATGTTCAGCGGTGGCTTGGGCACGATAGATGACGTTTTGTTGAAGAAAAATTCGCCTAGGAAAGGCAAATTGGAGGAATTTTCTTTTTAATAATGTTATCTTATAATTTTTGATATAAGAAGCAAATTTTTCACATTCAAAATCATTCTTCAGATTAAGTGCATTTATGCCAGTGCATATACCTATCAGTCCAGCTGGTATAAACAGTTCTCGCCACGAAATTTGATCACTAAATCTTTATTATCGGTCTATGTCAGTATTTTTTTGTACTCGGCAAAGATTTTTCCCGATGTACAAAGACTTTTCAAGACCGCCTTTGTACATGCACAAAGATTTTTGGGAAGACAAAAATTGCAGAAAATGTCTGAAATTCGCAAAAATTTTCGGCGTTCCGCGACGAAATGAGTAATTGCGTGTTCTGTATATCTTTATGATGGCAGAAATTGCGATTCAACAGGAAAAATGTCAAATTTTTTGCGCTTCGCGCCGTTTTAATACGATTCTTAGTGATGTTTGCCCTAAGAGACCCAGAAATTAGCTAAAATTCACTACCAGAAGTCGAAAATCCTGTTTTACCACTCTATCATCGCTACTGTACTATATTATAGTACCCATAAATTTGTGTGTACAAAATGTACAAAGATTTTTGGGAAGACAAAAACTGTAAAAAGGTGTAAATTTCCAAAATTATTCGGCGCTTCGCGCCGATATGAGTAATTGTTTGTCCTATATATCTTTAAAATTGCAAAATTTGCGTTTAGAATAAGAAATGTCAAATTTTTCGGCGCTTCGCGCTGTTTTGAGACAATTTTTAGTAATTTTTGGCGTCAGAAACCCAGAATTTAGCTAAAATACACTACTAAACATTGAAAATCCTGTTTTACCACACTAAAATCGCTACTGTGCTGTATTAAATTTCACAAAAATTTGCATGTACAAAATGTACAAAGACTTTTGGGGACCATCTTTGTACATGTACAAACGGACTTCGTACAAAAAAACACTGGTCTGTGTTGTTAATCTCAAATTTTGTGGCGAGAAAGGTTTATATATATAGGAACATTAGATACATATGTATGTTGCCCGGACGTGGATTAGTGTAAACTGAAATGAAATGCGAGGATCAGAATAAATGAAAAATCTTCAATAAAATAAAATGAAATAATAATAAAGAACATTTAATAATTAAATCTTCAATATTTGTAAGTAATCATAAATTTCAAGAATTTGGAATAAATCAAGCATAGTAATCCTTTACTATAAATAATCAAATAAAATATAATAAAAAATATAGTATTAATAAAATCTTCAATAATATTAATAATAAATTTTTTGAAATCCGAGTAAATCAAGCATTGTTATCCTTTACAAATAATAAAATAATAAAATCTTCAAAATAGTAAATTATAAATTTTTAAAAATTCAAATAAATCAAATATCGATTATCATTTACATTATATTGAGCTTTATCGTGTTCGTAGTTTGTATTACATTACCTTCCTGTCGATTTTGCGCTTTGATATTTACATTATATTGTTTCTGATGTTCATTCATTAATTGTTCAAACAGGATTTGTTAATATTTAATAAAATGATGTTTTTCAAGGTATGCGTGTAGCTAAAATAGGTGGGCCCGTGTATCGCATTGGCGTTGGAGGTGGAAGTGCTTCCTCGGTCAATGTTAAGGGTAAATCTATCCACAGTTCATTTTTTATCCAATAATTTTTTCTTTCATCATTATGAAATATTTATTTTCTTATTCTTTTAATTCGGTTTAAATAACTCTGAAGAAATTTGCTTGATAACTCAAGTTTTGGTTTTATTAAATAAATTTTTTTGATCACATACATCTATTCAGTTAGATATGTATGTACAGGGTGTCACGAAGTGATAGCCCCTCCAAAAATTGATTTCAGGGTACGATAGAAAAAATCTGTAACCACTATCTTGTAGAGCATTCAATTCTGCTTTGGGTAGTAAAAAGTGATTTATACATTGCAAAAGAGAAATTTTTACAAGTAGCTCTGAATAAGATCTATCTTAGTTAAGTTGTGACGAATCGATTAGAAAAGCTCGTGCACATGGAGTCAGAAGTCGGTCGCTATTCTGCAGAAACAGCATCGAAAAATTGGCGTATGGTTTTAAATGAATTAGAATATGATGCGTAATAGTCTGACAATCTGTTATGTTCGATGCCTATGCATTTAAGGCAGGTCGACTAAGCTGAAGACGGCTATATGGATTTTTAAATCGACGTAGTCGTGAAATTCGAAATACTGAGATATTTTTTGTTTCTGATCAATAAAAAATTAACCGGTGCACATTGCGCTTTGATAAAATAAGCATCCGACGCAGAATTGAATACTTTACAATATGGTATTCGTATATTGTTTTCCATGATTCTTGAAAGTCGGTTTCTGGAGGGGGCTATCATTTCGTGACACCCTGTAGAATGCCTTTTATATCTTTTCAGGCGTTTTCTCTGACGTTTTTAACCAAGAGTAGAGAGTCAGCCTTCTCATGTCTACTACAAAATGGCCATTTTCACTTGAAATTTTAAGTTGTCACGTTTTCGGCCTGTTTTTTTGCATAGTACAGACAGATTCGCATATGGTATGTGTATATGAAGTATATTTTTCATTTAAACAATTATGTACACACATATGTAGGTGAGCAGCAGACATGTGACGGCTCGAAATTTTGGGAGAGGTTCCCCAGCTATTTTTAGGGGAAGGGGTTAATGACCTCAATTTTGGCCAAAAACGGTCAAAAATCGCCTGAAAACTGCCAAATTTTCAATTTTTCCTAAAAAGGGGTCAAGAATTTCCTGGCTTTGACGGGGGATGGTGGGACGACGAACTTCGGGTGAGGGGATCCCCAACCCACTGTTACATGTACATATGGTGAGCAGTAAATTAATTATTTTTAGGTTGCACTTTTGCACCAGATGTCAGGATTTCCATAAGAACTAAATGCACATACATACATGCAATGGCAGGTGCAGGATTTTTTGGCGAGGAGACGGAACCCCAAATTTTCCTAGTAAAATCAAAAACCCTCCAAAAAAATCAGTCCATTTTGGTTGCAGTATAAGGTTTTTTGCCGTCTTTTGATAGACAAAATCGGTTTCTGATGCGAAAAATGTTCAAAATTTATGAAGTTCTTATTGTAAAACTCGCTAAATTAGTGCAACAATCGATATAAAGCGCCAAAAATACTCGAGAAATCGTCGAAGAACTACAATTTCGTTGTTATGTATGTACAAAAACTGCTTTTCTGACGTAAAATAAGGCCTTTAGGCGTCGGAAAAAATCGGAAAAAATTATGGTAAAAATGGCTAAAATCATCAAAAATACACATCTATTCTGTATTACGCCCGAATAATTTTTGACGACAGGGGCGGTCGCCCCTCCTAAATCAGCCCTTGCATACATGCTTAATATACAATAATTTATGTAATTAAAAAAAGATTTATGTAATTAATGAAATGCTATGCAGAGGCAGTTTTAAACTGTTGCGACCAATGCAGATGATAAAGACCGGTGCGAAAAGCTGGACTTCGGAGCCGTTCAGAGAGGTGACGCCCAAATGGAGCAAAAGTTAAATAGGGTGGTTCGAGCTTGCGTAGAAATGGGCAGCGCGAACCCTATTGAATCTATTCATGATCAGGGGGCCGGTGGAAATGGTGAGAGTCTATTTAAAAATCAAGCGTTTATTTAAAAATCGGCTTAATTAAGTGTAGGCTTGAAATAAGCGTTTTTTCATTTTTAGATAGTAGAAATTTTTTCCTATTACCGATGAAAAATTAGTGAATTGGTTAAACATGAAATCGTCTATAGACTCATACAAGATCATGGAGAAGGGTTTCAACCCTCCCCTACCCGCCCCAGAAATTTTTTCACATTCTCCAGAATTCGCGATTTTCCAAAAAATCAGTAAAGAGGTGCTTTTTAAGCGTCTTTAGCTATATGCTATGGCTCGAAAATGTCACATTTTTTGTCATATACTAATTTTTTGACTATATTTTGTTCAATTTATTCGAATTTTTGATTTTTTAAAATTTTTTCTGATTTTTACGTTCTAGAAAGATAGAGCATCCTCAGAAACGCCAAAAAACGATCTTTGTGACGGAATCCACCATTTTTGAGCCCAAGGTCGGCGCTTTGAAATTCAAGCCCCCTTAGAATACCCGTGCTATGCATGTCTGTGTTGGCTCATACTTACTTTCTCAGTTTTTACATTTATGCCTTAATATCGATCTGACTTTTAGACTCCATGTTTCTTTTATTATATCAGCTTACCACTTGAAGCCATGTGCATATGCGGCAGCTGGCGTGAATCTATTATAAAAGCTGTTTAAACTGTGAAGCAAAAAGAGCGACAATTCACAGAGCAGATGATTCCACACAAAAAGCTTATTTCATTAATTAATTTTACTTTATCTCTTCTCGTAGACTGCTTTTCGTGCTTAACAGGTCGCAAAACAAACCCGCACTATTACAATGCTTAATGATAACATAATCAAGATAAAAATAAGCTCAGCGGTAGAAAGTTGTAAAGTATGACTAGCTGGTAGTTTAAAATAATTCTACAAAGCATAAAAGAATAGAAATGAGAAATAAATTTAAACTTGAATCAATGAGAGAAATTTGATTTTCTCAACACGCATTTCTCCATGATTTTTCGCCTAGTGTTTTTGGTTTTTCGATACCTTTCTGTTCGATATGTATGTGCAGATGATGATGATGATGATGGTTTTTGCCCGTGTAGATAGACCCTGCCAGCGTTTTTTTGTACAAGGTCCGTTTGTATATGTACAAAGATGGTCCCCAAAAGTCTCTGTACATTTTGTACATGCAAATTTTTATGTGCTCTAATATATTACAGTAGCGATTTTAGTGTGGTAAAACAGGGTTTCCGATCTTTGGTAGTGTATTTTAGCTAATTTCTGGTTTTATGACGCCAAAAATTACTAAAAATTGTCTCAAAACGGCGCGAAGCGCTGAAAAATTTGACATTTTCAAAACTAAATACAAATTCTGCAATTAGTCATGTAAAAAACCTTCCGTCAGCTCAAAATCACGGACAGTACCTGTCGGGCTGATCCTATACCCTTCACTTCCGCTATGTGCTGTGCATGTATGTTTCTCAGGCCAATTTGGACCAAAACCTATTGCTCAAACCATGAAAAAGCGTCAAATATCGTATAAATGTATAATTTCAGGTTTTCAGGTACACATACTCATTTTGTAGCAGTAGACTACCCTATTCATTCATCCAGACACTTTTTTCCATTATTTCGTGTGAATTTGGTGTCACAGGTCATTTCTTTAAGCTTATTATCATTTATTTTCATGCAAATCCAAGCATGAATATTCATGAAAAATAAAACAACGAATTAAGTATCAAAATTTGACATTAAATGACTGAATTATTACTCATTATTTGACATTAAATGACTGAATTATTACTCATTTATCCTTCCCCCAGGGAAACTCAGTTTACCTCCTCCCCTCCCAGAACTTTTGACCTTGTGCATGTATGGTATTTGCAATATGAAAAAATTTACATACATACGCAGGTATGCATATTCACTTATTGGTTTTTGTTCTTTTTGTTTAATCTTTTCTGTAAAATCGAAATTACTCGCTTTAGGCAACGTACTCAAAGAAATCGTTGAAGGGGCCGGGGCACGAATTTACGCCAATCGGTTTGAATTAGGTGATCCTACCATAAACGCCCTTGAATTGTGGGGCGCCGAATATCAGGAATCGGATGCTCTTTTGATTCAAGCCGAAAATGAGCCTATTTTGCGAAAAATATGCGATCGAGAACGTTGTAATGTCAGTTTTGTTGGCGATGTATCGGATGATAATAGGGTCAGTACCAGGTCTGCTCAGCACCCATGCAAAGGCATGAAATTTAGGCAGGGAGTCTTCGGCTATTTTTGGGGGGCGGGATAATTGACCCCTAATTTTTGACCAAAAATGGAAAAAAGAACCTAAAAATGGTCAAAGAACGTCAGTTTTCGCCAAAAATCGAGGGAGCAATATTTTCTGACTGGGAATGGGAGAACAACTTAAGGTGGGGCATCCCCATCCCACTATTGTATGTATGATGCCTAGGCATGACTGGTATGAGGGTCGAAAGCTCGAAGTTCGGAACTATCAAAATTTTAAAATTAATCAAATGTTCGACCAATTTTTAAGAAGTTGATAATTTTGCGGAGGGCGTGAAATCTTTTGCATTGGAGATAGTAAACTTTGCGAAGGTTGAAAATCATCCCAAACCTCTGCTTCCAAAATCAAATATGTTCAGTCAGTATTGAAAAAGGCAGGTGGGGTTGGATGATCTAAACTGTAGAATGCAAAAAGGAAAGATTTTCTGGGAAAATAAGGCAAAATTAATGCAAAAATGAATGAGGAGCAAAACGTTTTTGCAATAATGCTTAAATTAATCAGAAATTATAAATTAAAATGCTTTTTACGCTGCTCTTCTTTATATACTAATTTTTAGGCACTATAGTATAAGTATGGGGGTCAAAAATAACTAGCTTCAACATTCCGGGAAATCTGTTTTCAAGGTACCTCATCTAAAGCTTAACTGCTAATTGGAAGCTTTTTTGTTTTCTTTTAGAGGCAACAAGACTATTTTTGACGAAAAATTTTGAGAAGTCGATTATGTAAATACAGTAATTTTCAATGTTAAATCGTTTCAGTTTAAATTTAGGGAGTGTAAAGTCATAAATTTTTAACAATGTTAAGAACAGCCTGCATATCTCAATCAATTAACTCGCTTTACGTACATAAGTGAGATATATATTTACAGAGGAGTTTAGAATAGCTTGCACTGGCAGGCCTCCTTATTTTGTCTTAAAATCAGTAAAAAAGTTTAAAACAAGGTTTATAAGGAAACTGCGTTTTATTTGAAATTCGGCTCTGTAAAGAGTTTTAACATTTGGTAAAAGTCTGCAATGTGAACTGTCTTATGTTGAGCGGCATTTTCCGCAAATTTTTCCAAAAGTTTACATTTCGTATTTTGCATAGGAAAACAAATGTTATTTCAATACTTTTTTGCCCGACTCGCCGATTAGAGTTGAATGATCTAATCAAATTTATAACATTTTCTATTTTTTGCTCTTCGATGTCCGTTTATTATGTGAATTTCGTTTTAAACGTATCTTTATTGATAAAATCCTTGCAACGATTTATGTTTTGCCGCGCAAAAATGCGTACTCGAGGTTTTTTCGAAGGTACTTAATTTATGTATGTATGTCTTATGCTCTGAAACACTTTTTTGCTTAGCATTTTCGACTATCTTTGAACAAGTGGGCCTATCGCTTTTGATGCTTTTTTTTGGTTGGTTAAGAAATCTTGTATGAGAGAAGTAAAATTTTATCTATGCATAAATGTTTAGATTGTGCTCGTTGACTACGACAAGGAATTAGGAGATCCGGGCCCGTGTCCAGTTGACTTGAACCTTGACTGGGTGTTAGGTTCGGTGCCAAGAAAAGTAATTTTTCAAATTTATGTCAATTTAATTTTAATAATAATTTAATTATAATATTAATATTTTTGCATGCGTGCTGCGTTTACGTATGTATACACGCCGGGCGTAAACGGATTTCATATCGGAGGGGGCAAAATTTTTGAAGTCCTGTATCTCAAGAATCGTAAGGAGATACATGAATATAATGGATTTTTCAGCGGACGAGATCAAAACCATGGTAAAAAAAATTTGGGAAATCGAAAATTTTTTGCTCTATTTCGAAGTTGGAAATTTAAAAAATCTATCGTGTAATCTATGTAATCTATGTGCGTGCCCCCCGCCCCGGCTGGTTACGCCCCTGTATATAAGTGTACCTGATAAATTGAATGTGAGCAACAGCTGCCTTGTCTTTTTCCGTTGATCAATGGCGGATCCAGGATTTTCATGGTTGAAGCTCTTAGCTGATGTGTACGTATGTACGAGCATGGACACAGGGTAGGGCCAAATGAATTGACCCTGGCGGCTGAGGAACCTTTATAACCCCGCAAGGGAAACCGGATATAACCCGCAAAAGTTCCGAAAATTTCCTGGGAAAAAAGTAAAATGAATAAAAAAGTAAAAAAACATAAAGTAAAATGAAGGTCGAAAATGGATTAAAATTAAAAATTTTTTGAAGCTCTTTAATGTTTTTATGCTGAGCATGGCCAGAAATGCCGAAAAACGGTGTTTTTGACATGCGTCCACAATTTTTTTGTCAAAAAAGGCATTTTGAAATTTTTTAGCCCCCTTCCTCAGAATTCCCATGCTTTGCATGTCTGGTAAGGAATACGTACCTAGCAAAATGTTAGCAAAATGTTTTCAAATGGTCTGAAATTTAGAGAAAATTTAAAAACTGGCGCTTTTTATAATTTTTGTTTAAAAGCTGGATCAACAATACTAAACATGCTATTTTTCCCAGACATTCTTTCTGCTAGCTTCAATATCTTTATCGGGTTCATATATGGACACTATGCAGCACCCGAATTAATGGGGTTCCAGATTTCATAGGTAAAAAAAGGGTCAAAGTGGTGGTATAGCAAAAAAACATGTTTCTCATCAAGCTCTATCCATTAGCAAAAAAATCGCCATAAAAACGAAAATTGTTTGTCAAAAATCTAATTCGGCCTTGGTGTCTCTGATAAGGCTTTTGAATTCTGTGTGTTCAAAATTCCACCGCTCTGCTTCAAATTCCCACTTCCGGATGCAGTAGTCTTCAAAAATTCTTTTTCGGACATGAAAAATTACCAGATTCTGCTAAGTGCGCTCAAAAACGAGTTCTAATTGCGAGACAGTCAAATGCACGAATATACATTACTGAGTTCGAATCGCTTTTCAATTTTCAATCTTCGTGCAAAAGGTTCAAAAAGTTAACATTTACCAAAAAGTTACCGCTCAGGTTCAAACAAAGATGAAAATTATGCAAGCTGTACTTTTTTATCGAAAAAATGTGTATTTCGTTATTACATAATCAAGATGAAGACAAATATAGTCTATTTTTTAAACCTGGTGTCTGAAGTCGCGCGATGAGCAAATGTCCTATTACTCTAATAAACGATTCCTTTGTTGCGCGACGGAGTGCGGAGTGACCCAGAGTCATCTGTCGAGTCGAGCAGTGAAAAAAAATTGGAGTTACACTGATAAGCACTTTTGATTACTGATCGTTTTCATGCACTAGGTTTAAATAATAGACTATATAATGTTCGTTTCTTCCTTCTATATAAAAACTTGACCCTTTTTACCACAATCTCTTAAAAATAGCTCTTTTAGGACAGCTATTGTTAAATGTACTAGCATCATAAGACATTCGAATGCTTTTATTAAACTCTTGCTCCCTCAGATTAGTTTTCTAAAAATAAGTACTGTGTAGGTATGTATATACATATGTAATGTACAAATGTAGGTAATTAGGCAATCAGGAAAGACTACATGCCTACACTTGAAAAAATTTTGAGTCATTTGGTACCTACCTTGTGTATTTAAGGTACAGGGTGTCCCACCTAACTATCCCCAGTGTTTTTCAGTCATAATTCCCTCAATAATGGTCCAAACTTGATGAAAATTCACCAGTTTATAACACGTCCAATAGCATTGTAAACCTCTATATTTTATCGATATTGACAGATTACAAGGTTCATAACAACATTTTCTGTGATTGATATTTTCTGATCAGTTTATTTGTTACTTTGAATTTTTTAAATGCGACCTTTTTCGAATTTTGTTAAATCTAATCTTTTTCTTTCCTTGGTAATTGTCGTGCCTTTATCGGTCGTAAATTACCACAGGCACAACAATTACCTAGAAAAGTACAAAAATAGATTTAACGAAATTCAAAAAAGCTACGTATTTAAAAAATTCAAAGTAACAAATAAACTGATTAGAAAGTACAAATCACAAAAAATGTTGTTGTTAATCTTGTAATTAACCAATTTCAATGAAACTTGGAGATTTACAACGCTATTGTACGTGTTGTGAACTGGCAAATTTTCATTAAGTTTGAACCATCACTTAGAAGTTATGACTGAAAAACATTCGGGATAGTTAGGTGATTAAATTTCTTTGACTTTAGTGAAAATCCGGCGGGCAGGAAAATTTGTGCAATTCAGGTAGAAGGACGTTTAAAGTCTTGAATTACCATTCATTTTTTGTATTTGTAGCAATGGGCGCAGAGCGTCAAAAAATTTTAAATTACGGCGGAAATTGCTGTTTCTACTCTCGAAATCGTTTTAAAATCTAGTGCATGAGCAAAAATATGACTTTTAAGCTGACAAAAAAGTGAAAATGTCATTAATAAGTATAATCCGCCGCGAAGCGCCCAAAAATTTTAGAAATTATCACCGACGGCCAAAAATCATTGTAAAACATTCATTTTTTATCTCGTCAAATATGTTGAGCCAGTGTGAGGGGGCAGCCACCCTCCTTAAATCTGCCCCTGAATCTGACTAATTAGCTCCTTTGTACCTTCTTTAAGACTTACATATTAAACCGACAGCGACCTTTACTACCGCCATTGCATTTACCAGCTGATTTATCGGTTCAGAAAGCTTTAGAATATGTTTTAAGCTTGCCGGCCGTAGCCAGCAAAAGATATCTTACGAATAAGGTTTGTAGATTCATTTAATATTTCGTTCACTAAATTCCGAATCGTTTTGAATTATCGCGACCGCGTACGCTTTTAATTTCTGTAATCTGGATAAAATGTGGTAGTGACGGGTTTATCTCAATTACTGTTATTCTTTATTCGATTTTCGTAAATATTCTATGAACTAGATCGATTGCTTCCCTGGTGTCAATCAGCATTTCATTTTCGTCCATTATCTTTGCCAATCTAGATGCGAGGTCGAAAGCCGAGTTTGATAAGTTTGCATAAGTAATTTTAATTTATAATTCAAAAATAACTCTAATTTGACATAATCCCAACCAGTCGCAAAATCTTCGTATCAGCGATTTCTCTTTAAGTCTTAAATTGCACGATTTTTCCCATCCCATCGAATTATTCGCGTTTATTCGGTGTTTTTAATCGTTAATTTAATTTAATTTTTAATTTAGATTTTTTTAATTTTTAATTATTCGGTGTTTTTAATCGTTCCGTCTTAATGTAGTCCGAAAATTTGCTAAGGTTGATCGAAGCATAACGGGTCTAATTGCTCAGCAGCAGTGCGTCGGCTGCTTGCATACTCCGTTGGCCGATGTTGCGGTTACCGCCCTCTCATATTTTGATACGGTGAGAGATGCATTAGGGGGTTTGGGGAATCCTCCACCATACATGCACATAGGGGGTGAGGGGGTATAATTCCTTGCTGCGGGGTCAGCTAGGCAGGTACTGGCAGGTGATTTTGAGCTGACGGAACGTTTTTTGCATCATTTTTGAGGTCAAAAGCAGTAAAAATGTCAACATTTTTCGGGTGCCTTGCGCCGGATTAGTATTTTAATGTACTTTGTATTTAAAAACCGCCCAAAATTGATAAATTTCTGTGTTTTCAAGTTTCAAAAGTGATATAATACAGTCAAAATGGGCTAAAATGCTTTTGAAATGCGATATTGCCACGAAAACACCTTTAATAAGCTATTTTGACTATTTCGATCGTTTAAACGGCAAAAAAAATCGTGAACGTTAAATTTACTGCTTCGGATTTCTAGGATTTCATCCCCCTGCCGAGCCTGACCTTGTGCACCTATGTCCTTCACCCTTAATCGACCTCTCCCCCAAATTTGAGTTTGTCCCTTTTTGGCAAAGAAACATACTTTTTTGGGTGTTTCAGACCAAAAATAGAAAACCAGTTACCCCCCCGCCCAGTTCTTCCCAAACCCTTACTATAAATTATGACTGCTCCATTTATAAATTAGAGCACGTGTATTACGTTGTGTTATAAGAAGGTAAGAGGAGCATATTTAATGTACATTCTTCATAGTAAGGAGTGAGCTAAAGTATCATGCCTGACTGGCTATAGGAAAAAACTTAATAAGGGATCGGAATATATTTCACCTAATTACGTCTTAAGGACGAGTACACGCTCATTTGTGACTAATCATTTAGAAAACATATTTATTTGGCAATTTTTTGATAAAGTATCGTATTGTAGAAATTTTTATATCTCTGTATAACACACCTATACTTCCTTAGATTAATCTGTATCGATTCGTGATTTTTAATAAAATATCTATCAGCAATTCTAAACTGTTTGAAATTTTTATTGCCTACTTCAACTTTCACCCTTTGTTATTGTCATTTGTTTTTCTCATTTTTCTTCCATCATTGTCAGAGTAATGTAGAACAAAAGAAGAGAAAGAGAAAATACGCAGAACACTTTAGAATATACTATAAAAATTTGAAAAATTGAAAAGGTTAAAAACTCGCGAGTAATAATAGTCTATTTCACGTATTCTTGAGCTCGAATCATAATTTTTGAATCAGTGTAAACGATTAAAAAATCATTTTACTGGGCAGAATTGTAAATTCACGTCCGTAAATTTAAATTCATGTAATTTCAAATTTGAATTTAAGTGCTGTCCATAGTGATTGGTCAGAATGTAGTGCCTATTGAAGCATATAAGTTGAGAATCAGGTTGGTGTTCAAATGATTATCTACAGGCACGTATCTTTGGGGGAATGGGGGGTTTGGACCCCCAAAATTCAGAAAAATATGACTTTAAACGTTATTTCGTGTTATTTTTTTCTTTTTGGGCTTAGTCCCCCAAAAATTGGTGTTAGTCCCCCGAAATAGGACGGCCAGTACGTGCCTGATTATCTGGCGTTGAAATTTCGTTCACAGGTCGGAAGTGCGGTAGCAGTTGGTGAGCAACCAATCAAAATGCTTGTCGATCCTGAAAAAGGCGCCAGAATGTCCGTAGCCGAAGCCCTTACCAATTTAGTTTTCGCCCCGATATCCGATCTCAAGGTACGAGTTTTTGTACGTATCTAAATGTCAAAAGAAATATTTTTGTATGTATGGAGGCAGGCCCGTGTCCAGGATTCGCCCAAGAGAAACATAAATTGGTCTATAACTCGGTGATTTCGCTGGGATAGTCAGTATCTGTTAGGATCGTTATATTCGATTTTTTTATAAAAGAATATTTTTAAATTATACACACCGTGAAAAGTTTTATTTTTTGGTCGCTATGGAAAACACTTGAAAGATGGCGCGAAGCGCCAGAAATTAGAAGATTAATCAAAGCCGTTCAAGTTTTCCACTTTTCCCTGCATTCTCTTACCATTCTAAAATTTTTTTGGCTTAGGGGAGGAGCGGCCGCTTCCCTCTAAATATGGCCCTGTTACGTATCTATTATGTATGTGTGTAATGTGCCTTCAAAAGTATAGGCTTATTTCGACAAACACTTGCTAATGCGCTGTAAAATTTCAAAAACTTGATGACTTGCGAATCAGAAAGCATCTATGCCACTTCGGTTATGAATCGGGTTTTATCGTTGCACATTATCGGGTGCAAAATGTAAAGCGAAGGCAAACAGTGAGGCGAATGGAGTCAGGCACGTATCTCTGAGGGGAATGGGGGGTAAGGACCCCTCAAAATTCAGAAAAATCGGAAAAATAGGACTTTTAAACGTTATTATGTGCTATTTTTGGCCTTTTTGGGCTCAGTCCCCCAAAAATTGGTATTGGTCCCCCCGAAATAGGGCGGCCAGCTACGTGCCTGAATGGAGTTTAATCGATTGGGAGCGTTTTGTTTTATAAAAAGTGCGAATGGGGTCAGTTAAACAGGTTCGGCGATTACGTCGTGGTTCTTAAATTTCGGTTTTGTTTTACATGACAGAGTTGAGGCCAAAAGTGAACATAAGTTTTCATAAAAGCGTTGGAAATCATCTCTGTGAATTGCCGGTTTTGATCAACGCTAGTTTAAAAGTTTTTCTTAAGTTTTTCAAGCTAACTTGAGCTCTTACTGACCTTTAAACTGGGCTGATTCTTTAGACCAGCCGTTTGTCGCGCACCTGTAGTAATAATGCGGTGCGGAAATTTCATTGTTAAGTCAGCTATTCTTTAATCTCTTCCAGCGTTCGTCTACTCTAACTAGAAATCAAAGTTTTATAATTTGAAGAAAGAGACCGGTGTTCTAATTTTAGCCAGTTATCCGGTGGATGCCCTGCCAATCCGTGAAGGATGACTGTGAAATGCTGTTTCAGTTTTTCTGAGTTGCTTGACTCTTGAGTCATAATAAGTAAAATTTTTTTCTTGAAACCTTGGTCCTACCATAGATAGACAAGCATGGCCAGTCTGAGGGTCAGTCAGAGCCATAAATGCACAAGGTCAGTGTGGCTTGGGAGAGGTGAAATTCGGGATTTATTCTGTAATAGTTGGGTTAATTAGGTAACATCAGGTCGAAGTTGTACAAAATACGCTATACTTGGCCGAAATTACCCGACGATACCTATGTAACTATCGGACTCTTCAGTAGGGTAATACCCATAGGCGGGCGGCACCAAAGCTCTGGGGGGTGCAAAATTTGCTCAAAGGTAAAAAAATGGCCTTAAAAATGGTGGTATGGCGAAAAAACACCATTTTTCAACGTTTCTCATCGAGCAATATCCATTGGCATCAAAAATTGCGAAAAAAACAACAAAAAAATCAAAAATTGAATTCTGGGGGAATATTTTGGTTTCTGGGGGTGCATACACCCCAACCCCCCTACCACACCCAGGTATGGTAATACCCCGTCTTGCCCCTGCCTATGTTCATGTACGACCAGAGGGCGTTTTTGAACCACAATGATCTCAAAACTGACATAAGTGTAAAAACTGTTAATTAATAGTTTCTGGTCAATTTCAAGCACTTTTGTTGAAAATTTGGGATATTCATCCATTTTCAGCCTTTACTTGCCTTATTTTTGCCGAAAAAACTTCAAATTTTTCCATTCCGGAGGTCTAACATGGGTACCCGAATCCCCTACGGGCATGTCTGATTATATGTCAGTGTATTTTTAATGATTATTTAATTAATAAACAAGGTTATTTTTATTGATTCTTTATCCAGTAGACGAATGTTTAAATTAGTGATAATTGATTCATTTATATTTACATAACTTTGCAGGTATTTTCCTTTTTTTGAATTATGTGTGAATATTCTCAGAATTTTTTATTTTATGTCTCATCTTTAAACATCCGGTTGTATTTGATATCTTTTTCTCAAGGATGTAAAGTGCAGCGCAAATTGGATGTGGGCGGCTAAGTTAGATGGCGAAGGGGAAAAATTATTCGCGGCGTGCCAATCTATGTGCAAGTTTATGAGCGAATTAGGCGTGGCAGTCGATGGAGGCAAAGATTCGCTGAGTATGGCGGCGATGGTTAAAAATGAAAGCGGCAAAGCCGAAATTGTCAAAGCACCCGGTAAGTGGACAAACAAAAAAATAAATAAATAAATAAATGATTGAATAAAGAAGTAAATAAACTATAAAAATTACGATTTAGTGACTTTTTGATCATTTTTCCAATACTTTACTGTCAGCAAATGCGCTTCATAATAGTATAAAAAATATACCTTCTTTATGTTTCTACATTTGAGGAACTTTGGTCGTATCGGCTTACGCTCAGTGTACAGATATAACTAATGTTGTTACGCCTGATCTCAAGTGCCCCAACAATGAGCGGGCTTCGTTGCTTTACGTCAATTTTGGCAGTTTGCCAATCGATCGCTTGAATCGTTTGGGCGGTTCGTCATTGGCGCAATGTTTTAAACAATTGGGAAACGATTCCGCTGATGTGGATCATACGGAAACGTTTGTTAAAGCGTTTAACACTACTCAGAAACTCATAAAAGGTTAATTATGTGTGCACAAAAGCATTATTTATGTTGATAAAGGGCGCTGCCTGCCTCGCACATATGTAGATACACAAGATCAAATCGGCTAGGGGTTTAAATTTTTAGAAATTCAAACCAGCAAAGTGGTTTCCGCAATTTTTTTGCGATTCAAACGACGAAAATGGTCAAAATAGCCTTGAAAGGCTTTTTCGTGATAATATTTACCACTTTAAAATCACTTTTAGTCCATTTTTACCGCACTATATCGCTTTTAACACTGAAAAATAACGAAAATTTTAAATTTTGGGTTCCTTTTGAGTAAAAAATTTATAAAAGTAATAATCCGTGCGAAGCGCTGGAAAAATCTTGACTTCATCACTGCTTTTGTCATCAAAAATGTTACAAAACACGTTCCGTCAGCTCAAAATCGCCGGACATTACCTGTCTGGCTGACCCTCCAGGGGGGTAAGACCTCTCATCGCCCTATGTGTATGTACGGCCTGCCTTGCCTAGTTGCCCATATATCAGTTTTTCAAAAGAATCGCAACTTGCTGTTCACACAAAATCCTAAAAATTCCCATCTATTTTGCGCCTTTCATCAACTTTCTGCGGACACAGACTTCTCGAGTCTGTGATTTTGACAAATACTTCCATTCCAACTAAAGGTCATAAGATTCTTTTGAGAAAATAGATTTTTTATTCTTGCTGGACAGAAAGCTTGGTCAGAAACGACGAAAAATGCACTTAACTTTAAATACCCCGGCATATTTTCCGTGTCATCAAGTCGCCTATGATTATTAAGACCGCCCCCCTTTTTAAAAATCTTGCATACGTCCTTGCCTGACTATGACTGTGTTCTTATAATTCCTATTCTCATCGGTTTTGTTTGCTAATAAAATTTCGGTAAATTACGAAACAACGACTATTCATACGATATGTTTATTTCCATGCATGGACATGGGGGAGGTGTAGGGAGGGGTATTACTCTCCCTGAGCATTGAAAAACTGATAGCTATATTCATGGTGGTTCAAAAAAACACTACCCAAGTTTCGCGTCATATCTTTCGAACCATGCTAGGTAGGCTCTTGGAATTTTTTTAACCAACAGTCAAAAAAGTCGAGAATAAGACTGCGTATTTCTGAATTATCATACAGACCTGTTCTTTGGATGTTGCAAATTAATTAAAAGTAGGTATATTTCGAAAAAACATGAAATTTTATAGGTCAGATGAACAGTTTTGCAAAGAATGTCTCTGCTGTTTGTGCGTTTAGCGCAAATGCTGTTTGAAATTTTGAAATTAGTTAAATACTGTGTGAGCATGTTAAACGAGTTGAAATCATAGCTATTTTACGGTCTATAGAGGACCTTTGCACAAAAATTGAATTGACTTGAAAGTTGCAGTCTTGATGAATTTTCGCGGCGTTTTTACTCCATTGGCACAGCATAATGAGAAATGATTGCAACAAACTTCACATTGAACTGTTTTTTTTAAATCTTTGGACGTTTCGTATATCACTCAGAAAAATAACAAATTGAATTAGTGAGTGATTGTGGCAAGAAAAGAGATTTACAGACAGATAGGTAATCGGATATGCAGTATTTTTCTCAAAATGAGCACTTTTGAAAAATTTAAAACATTGTTTTTACGGGATAAGCTATGAGCGCAAGATTTGCATTTGTGTTACATACCTTTTTTGTTTGTTTTAAAAAAATTTTAGGTGCTTCGCTGCTGTGGCTCTGAAGCTATGACATAAAATGTGGGTAGTATTTTTTTGGACCACCCTGCATATCCATCTTGCCCGAAATGGGCTCGGGATACTAGCTGTATAATCTTTTTTTGGACTTAAAAACATACATTGTTAGTTCAGAAATGCTGTATAGTTGTTTTGTTCTGATGTTTTCAAAGAATTTTTAGCTATTTTCCTGACTTCAAAAAGTGCTGAATAGCTATTTTTAGTCCAAAAAAGCTGTATACGAGTATTCGCTACAAATGCTCAAAAACGATGGTCTTAAAGCGATAACATCGTCTTTTGCTGCAGAATCTTCTTTTACGAATCAGGGGTGGATTTAAGGAGGGCGAGGGGGTGCGGCCGCCCCCTTTATTGGCCCAAAATAGTTGGCGAGATAAAGAATAAATATGTAATTTGCAATGATTTTTGGCCGTCATTGACTATAAGTTCTCAAATTTTTCCGGCGCTTCGTGCCGGATAATACCTATTAATGACATTTATTCGCTTTCTTGGCGACCTGGAAGCCATTTTTGCACATGGAACAGGTTTCAAAACAATCTCATCAGCAAAAACAGGTATATCAGCTTAGTTTTTTCTATTTTCAGCAAAAATGTCCGACTTTTCGCGTCAAATGCTACAAATACAGTAAATCAAGCTTCTAAACGTCCTTCCGCCTGAATTTCAAAAATTTTTGGCGTTTCACGCTAGATTTTCGCTAAAGTCGAAGAAATTCAGTGATTTTTCGCACAAATTGTCAAGAATTTCAGAATTTTCGAAAAATGTTGCTCCAAAAGTGATTTTAAATAAAAGTAGACAATGTAAAACGCCGAAAAAACGCTATTACGCGCGTGAACGGCAAATTTTTGGACCTATTTTTGACTGTTCTAGGAGGAGTTCGCGTACCACCCTCCCCGTAGGCAATTCCTAGATCCGTCACTGTTACGAAGCTCTTACCTTTCATGCTTTTTAAGCTATCTTTTTACTCAAAAGTGTCTAATTTTCGACGCTTTGCGCCATATACTAATTCTTGTTTATATACATTTTCTTCGATTTATTCGAAGTTTTCAAGTTTTTCCGAAGTTTGTTATGTTTTTATGCTTCAAAAAGATAGCGCATCGTCAGAGACACAAAAAAACGATGTTTCTAACGCGTATCCACCATTTTTGAGTCCAAAAAGACACTTTAAAAACCTTCCTCACCAGAATTCTCATGCTTTTTATGTCTGTTCCCCCCTATGCAAGTTTAATCTTGTGTACCCATGTATGTACATATGAAATTTATTTGTTTCTAGATCAGCTTGTAATATCCGGCCATGATGTAAGTGATGGTGGCGCAATAGTGACTATTCTGGAAATGGCATTTGCTGGCAATTGTGGCATCTCTGTGGAATTTAATGAAAAAAATGGTATGAGTTTTTAATGTTTTTTTAAAGTCTTACCCATGCTGTAGTGTTTCAACGTTTAAATAATTCAATCTCAGTTTCATCATTGCCGATCTTTCGCTTTATTTCTGGCGAATTACTTCGAAAAATTGGACTTTTTAGATATGTTAGGTACGCATGCGTAAAAGCGATTCAGGTTAATATATATAATATATTAATATAATATAAATCTGTGTTAATGTATAAAATAAATTAATATAATATTTATATAATATATTAATTTAGTTAATATATTGTTAATATATTTAGTATATTGTTAATATATTAATATTTTGTAATAAATTGTTAACATATTGTAATATATTATATTATTAATATATTAATAAATTGTAATATATCAATATAATATAATATTAATATATTTAGTAAATTGTTAATATATTAGTATATTGTAATAAAATGTTAACATATTGTAATATAATATAATATTAATATATTTAATATAATAATATATCAATATATTGTTAATATATAGTTAATATTAATATATTAATATATTGTAAATGTTAATATATACATATAATATAATATATTGTTAATATATGTATTGTTAATATATTAATATATTTTTAATATATTATTCTAGGCATGAATTTAAACAGCTGACTCAGTTTTGTGCACAAGGTCAATTTTTGTAAGTATAAGATGGTCCTCAGAAGTCGTTGTGCATTTGCACATGTAAATTTTAGTAATATGGTACAACAAAGCGTTCTGCATGTTAAAACTGGGTTTTCCGACCTTTATTTGTTTAGTTTAGCTAATTTCTGGGCTTTTGACGATATATCTTTGTTTTCTTTTATTGGCGATTTTAAAAGGCAGCCATAATCCTGCTCGCTCATACTATTTCTGCTATGCCTTCGATATGATATACATAAGTTTGCTTTGCTTGCTTCCGATGTTAAATGTCTATGTGTTCAATATTTTTTCTGATATTTTAATTGTTTATTGTTTTTAAGCTATACTATGTACATGCTATGTAGCTTTAAATTCAAAAAATTCAGGTGACCTAATAGATCAGTTATTTAACGAAGAGGCGGGTATTATCATAGAAGTTCTAGAAGTACATGTCAGTCGGATAATCGAAACATATAATGCTTCCAACGTATATTGCGCTAAATTGGGCAACAGTATACCGGAATATGGCCCAGACGCCACGGTAAGTCAGAACTGTAAAATAAATATTGAATATTCGTAATAATTAAATATAATTATTATCATTATTATAATTATAATTATAATAATGATAATAAAATTAAATAATCAAAATCAGTATTGAATATTTATATTTTTTCGACGAAGCTTATACTCATCCTCAAATTTCTAAAATAATTTGCGTACGAGTTTTAACGAAACGGTGTATATAAAGTATCTTATTTACCATTCTTTTGATTTAATTTTGACTTTTCCTGATTTATTTACTAGTTTTCTCATCTTATAATTTTCAATCGATTATTTATTTTTATATTATGCTGGTTTACACTACCTGATTGTTTGTTCGTTTCCTTTGCAGATAGAGATTATCAGCAATAGTAAAGTGATTTTGCGAGATCCGATGATAAAATGGCGCTGTAAATGGGAAGAACTGAGTCATAGACTAGAGAAGCTGCAGTGCAATTCAGTTTGCGCGGATAGCGAGTTCGAATTGATGAATTCTTATAATGCGAGATCGCCCTACAAGTGGCGTGAGGAATTATTGGACCATTCGATAATGGCCCCATTAGGTGATTTTGCACTATGCAATCTTCCTTTGATGAAAATAAATGTAAAATCTTCCTTCGATGTGAATAAACTAAAAATCTTCCTTTGATGAAAAATAACGGACAAAATATCTACTGTAAAGCAAATCATTGTCGACATACATATATGTATCAGCTCAAAAATTTGGATCCCCGGCCAATTTTAAGGAGAGGGGTTAAATGACCTCCAATTTTAGGCCAAAAAACGGCCAAAAAACGTAAAACGGCCAAACAATTCGATTTTTTCCAAAAAATCGAGATGGGCACGGTTTTGTTTTGTATCCGGCAACGATTTTTCCCAATGTATAAAGACTTCAGGACCGTCCTTGTACATGTACAAAGATTTTTGGGAAGACTAAAACTGTAAAAATGTGCGAAATTCCAAAAAAATTTTAGGCGCTTCGCGCCGAAATGAGTAATTGTTTGTCCTATATATCTTTAAAATGGTAGAATTTGCATTTAGACTGGGAAAATGTCAAAAAAATTTGGCGCTTCACGCCATTTTAAGACAGTTTTTAGTAATTTTTGGCGTCAGAAACCCAAAAATTAGCTAAAATGCACTACCAAAGATCGAAAAACCCTGTTTAACCACACTGAAATCGCTACTGTACCATATAATAGTACACAAAAATTTGCATGAACAAAATGTACAAGTACTTCTGGGGACCATCTTTGTACATGTACAAAAAACACTGGGTTGGGGTCAAAAATTTTCTTGTCGATTATAAACTTCTCAGTAGCCGATGGTCGTCAAACACACTTCGTTTATTCGATTAACAACCTAATTTGCTATCAATATATGAATTACTCTACAGTGTGTGTACAATTATTGTCATATACTAAGGGTTTTATCAGCAAGCGCCCATCTCACGTGCATAAGAGTGTATTCAAATGACCGATTAGTGATTAATTATAAGTAAATAATCAATAACACAAAAGTTGTATTGTGTTGTGGGGTATACCAGAATGACCTGATATTAAGTTTAACAACTGTTTGCATGTTGATTAGGAACGACCTTCGAAAAATCTTGCACCCTCCAGAATTTTGGTGCTGCCAACCTATGTATGATTAGTGCTATTATATAAGCTGGAATTGGTGGGTTCGAACCATACGTGCACAGCATTGCCGGTCTAGATGTTATTTATTAAGCTTTCCCGAATCAAAATGACCTTAAAAATTGGCTTAACTGCCAAAATAGCGTCAAAATTATGTTAATCGGCACTTTCTTTTCCTTCAAGCATCTTTGAAGAAAACGTTCGATTATTAATCATTTTAGGCCTTCATTTAGCCTCATTTTCTTTCATGAAATTCCCCATTTTTCCCATTCTGGGCGCAGTATTTTGTATCCAGCAAAGATTTTTCCCGATGCACAAAGACTTCCCGGGGCCGTCTTTGTTTTTTAGGAAAACAAAAGCTGTAAAAAGACCTGTAATTCCCCAAAATTTTCATCGTTCCGCGCCGAAATGAGCAATGGTTTGTTCTAGATATTTTTGGCCGAATTTGCATTTGAAAAAGGTACAATTTCAACTTTTTTGGCGCTTCGCGACGTTTTGAGACAATTTTTAGTACTTTTTGTCGTCAGAAACCCAGAAATTGGCTAAAAACACTGTCGAACAATCCTCTTCTACCACACTGAAAGCGCTACAGTACCATGTTATAATATTTAAAAATTTGCATGTACAAAATCAGACATGTAACGGCTCGAAATTTCGGGTGGGGGTCCCCGGTCAATTTCAGGGGGTGGGGGAAACGGCCAAAAAATTCGATTCTTTTAAATCGGGTTGGGGGTTAAAAATTTTCTGGCTTTGGAGGTGGAGACTTTAGGTGGGGATCCCCCATCCCCCTATTACATGTATGTACACAATGTACAAAGAGTTGGGGATCTTTTTGAGGGACCTTATACAAAAAAACTGATTCTGAGGTCTCTATACACCTAATAATGATATCCCACTTGGGAATAATACTCGATTTACCATAATTGCATAAATACTCGTTTATATTACAGTATAGCGGGGGAGGGGTTTTGAATTCTAACCAAATTGCACATGTCGGACGCTAAGACAAGTAATTATAAGCTGCGTATATATGTTTGTAATATGATAACTGCAAACTACACATGCGTTAAAGCTGGTCGGCCAGTCAATCATATATGTACAAAAAGTAGTATATTAATTCTGTGGAGTCAGCCGTCCCACATAGTTTGACATTTTGAGCTTAAAAGCGTCAGATAACGCGTAAGAACAGCGTTTTTCGACTGCCTGACGTGCTCTTTTTCTGTATAAAGAAGAAATAAGAAATTTTCGGACGATTTTGATCAATATTTTGAAATGTACTCGTTTAAAAATTGACTTGGTGACGTGAAGCACTCGAAAATTAATTTTTCGGCAGAACACACTCTAACCACTTCTTTAAAAAGAGAGTATAAATTCTTTGAGAGCCAGCAATTGTCCTAGAAATCAAAAGACTATTACAACCTTCGATGTACAGTATCCCGATCTATGGTTCGGCGTAGAGCTTTTTGCTAAAATGGCTACGTGTAAGTAGGTATTGGTTTAAATGGAAAAATAGGGTAGTGACCATACCTGGACGTGGGGAGTTTGGGGGAATGCACCCCCAGAAACCGAAATACCCCTCAGAAACCAAAACACCCCTCCAAAATTCAATTTTTGAAATTTTTTTGTATTTTTCGCAATTTTTTGATGTCAATGGATAGTTACTCGATGAGAAACGTTGAAAAATGGTGTTATTTCGCCATACCACCATTTTAAGGCCATTTTTTAACATTTGAAAAAATCTTGCACCCCTAGAGCTTTGGTGCCGCCAACCTATATGGTAGTAAATATGTATGTATAATATCGTAATTCGCAGTCTTTTCGATTCCTTAACGAAAAATTTTTATTGTTATCCTTTTTTGCTTTAATTTTGGCTTATTTGATTGAGAAAATTTTTATTTTTTCCTCCATTTCTCAAACTATCTACACAATGTTTTATCAGTGCAGATGTAATTTATTTGAAATTATATGAAAATTGAAGAAAAACTAAAAAAAGCTTTCAAATCAAATTCTAGCGTCCAGTCGACCGAAAATTGCCATTTTGCGCGAAGAAGGCAGTAATGGTGACAGAGAAATGGCGGCCGCTTTCCATTCGGTTGGTTTTGAAACTTGGGATCTTTGCATGCAGGATTTGTTGACCGGTTCGGCCACTTTGGATCCTTTTGATGGCTTAGCATTCGTTGGTGGATTTTCTTATGCCGATGTATTCGGAGCTGCGAAAGGCATTATTTTTTTATATTTTTATTTTTAACCTTACACTATCTATGCCCATTATTTGTTCGAGGAGTGTTTTCCTATTTTTGTTTAATGAATAAATTCTACATTAAATTAGTTGAATTTATCTATAAAGGAAATCATAGATGCGCTCGGTCAAAAGTTCTCGGATGGGGTAAACTGAGTTTCCTGGGGAGGTAAACAATTAATTTTTACGGCTATTTATGGCCCTAAAATCATGAGTTTACATTGATTTTTCAAATATTTTTGTCGTTCCTTACCCCCTCCCCGTCAAAACCCGTAAAAATGATTTAATTCGTCATATTTCAGTCTACTTGAATATTCGTGATTAAGTTTGCATGAAAACAAATGATAATAAGAATGATGGGATATTTTGAAAAAATGAGCTTGCTAAGCGTGAGTTGTAAACCAAGAGAAACTTAAAGTTTAAACCTACCATTTATCAAGAGAATTATAAAATATTTTGAACTTAAAGAAAATGGAAAAGGTGGGATGTTGGTAAATTAAAACAAATTTAAATGATATGATGTCTACAATGATTCAAAATATCGTGCCTACAATGATTTAAAATCTATTATAATTCTCTTGATAGTGTAATAATAGGTTTAAACTTTAAGTTTCTCTTGGTTTACAACTCTCGCTTAGCAAGCCCATTTTTCAAAACTATTTCATGGCGAACAGTCGTGTCTACAATGATGGAATGACTCGGACTATCAAATATGCATAAAATAATGGACAAAATGTGAATTAACGATTGGACAGATAGCTACTCGTAAAATACTTCAGATTATGCTGCTGGGCATCAATTGGCTCTCTTTTATAATTCCAACAATAGGTCTTGGTCCGCAAATGGCCTGAGGGGGGTGGTATGCCTTTCAAAAGATGTGCTAGGAGGATATCCCCATGCCCCCCAGTGTGCATATGTGAAGGAAATGGTTTATGGATTTATACGAAGAATAAGAAACAGCCTTATATTGGCAAGTCCTTAATCCTAATAGTACAAAATTTTTCAAGCAATAATAAATGGAGGGAACAGAAAAAATTAAAAATCGACCTTCTGATTTTATACAATAAATGGTTCTGCAGAGGGTCCGCCATACCGCCATATTATAGCGATCAATCCTCAACCCCCATTTTAGTTGGGTCATAAAATTCTCTATTCTTCAACAAACTTGTTCGAGTGAATCTTAAGAAACCCCAAAACTTGATAGCATAGAAATGATTCAACAGAAATGATTCAACGATGCTATTTCAACGGTCTTCAGATCCAGAAATTCGCATAACCTTAGAATAATTTATTTTATAGATTTTTTATCTTATTCGCAATTTTTGATTACCATTGAAGAGAGCTTGATGACAAATGTCGAAAAAAGGCGTCTTTTAACCGCTGCCCTTCTGGGCTCAAACTTCTCAAAATTTTATCCACGCAATTAAGCTTACAATTTTCAGCTGCACTATATATATATATAGCTAACGAAGTTGTCATCGATCAGTTTTATCGTATACCTACCTTGTGCATTGTAGAGTTCGACGTTAATTTTAATTTTTTTGCCATTCGTAAGGCTGCGAACAAATAGTCCCTCCATAAAACTGTGGAATTGGGTACTACTGAGCACACGTGGCCGGGGAGGGGGAGAATTCGGGGTATGCACCCCCAGAAGGCTGAAAACTCACTCCCCCTAAACCAAAATACTCCCCCAGAATTCAATTTTTGAAAATGTTTCTGTTTTTTCGCAATTTTCTCATGCCAATGGATAGTGCTCGATGAGAAACGTTGAAAAATCGTGTTTTTCCGCCACGCCACCATTTTTGAGACCATTTTTTGACCTTTGAAAAAATTTGCACCCCCCCCTCCAGAATTTTGGTGCTGCGCCCACCCATGCTACTATGCAAAGGCGAGGTTTGCATTTTTGATAATTTTAGCCAGTTTTATCATAATTTTTCAAATTTTCCTTGCTTTTAGCGCCGGGGTAATCTTCGTTAATGACATTCACTGACTTCCTTAGCTCTCTAAAAACCTTATTTTTGTATCAAGAGAGTAGTTTTTTATAGAGCAAAGATTTTCTGGTTCTTACATTGATTTCTACCAATTTTTGCACCAATTTTACGGATTTTTATTAAAAATTTTCGAAAATCATGAAATTTTCGCATCAGAAATGATTCCATCAAAAGACGGAAAAAACATTGCTATTATAATCAGGAAAATTTTGGGATTTCCTGTGTCTGGCACTGCTGCCAAGCAAATATGGAATAACGTGAGGTGTTGCTGATGTATGTATTTTCGAGTTTTGCCGCTGAAATTCTCCAGCAGAATTTTCAATTATAGCTTAAATGCTTGTTAACAATCATTGCAAATTGTCAAGACGGTTTTTAGAATCACTCTTTATTGTATGACCGCACCTGGGCGTGGGGAAGGGGTTTGTGGGTATGCAACCCCCCCTCCGAGAAACCAAGATATCCCCAGAAACCAAAATTCTCCCCCACCCCCCCCCCAGAATTCAATTTTTGATTTTTTTATTTTTTTCGCAATTTTTTGATGCCAGTCGATAGTGCTCGATGAGAAACGTTGAAAAATTGTGTTTTTTCGTCATACCACCATTTTTAATACCATTTTTGACCTTTGAAAAATCTTGCAACCCCCTCTCAGAATTTTAGTGCTGCCCACGTATGCTGTATGACCATTTTCCTCCATAATAGTCCTTTTCTGAAATACGCTCCGAAACGTAAATCCACTACAAAAATTAATTAAACTTGCTATTGTGCAAACGAAAAGGCAATAAGACAGCACATCATATGCATTACTTTTTACATAGCTATACATATTTTTAAATATGTTTTTCTGTTGCCTCTTAAGCTTTTTTTCATTACGACACGTGCCAAATTAAGCCGTTTGGAGTGGAACGAACTATATCTTTAAACATTTACTAACTAATTACTTATTTTTTAATTCAAACTTTAATTTTTTGTATTAATTTTTCTATTTTAATCCTGACTCAAATTTGATTTTTGAAAAATTTCATCTAAATTGTCTGGTGCACGTTTGAACTGAACCCTTTCTTACTCATTATCCGTTCGATTGTTCGACTGATGTGCCCTTGTGACACGTTAGGTTGGGCTAGTTCTGCGTTATATAACGAGGTTCTAAAACGTCAGTTTGACCGGTTTCGCGACGATCCTAAGAAATTTAGCTTCGGCGCTTGCAATGGCTGCCAGTTGATGGCACTGATGGGCTGGGTAGGCGAATTGCCCGATGAAACAGGTTATTCTTATTTTACTCAACTATAATCTCTTTTCGTTTGGTTATTCTTTTAAAGTTATCTTTTGGTGAAATTCACGGATCACGCACGGGATATTGATTTAGATTTTATATTTTTTACCCGTTTGTACATGTTTTATTATTTTGATATTCACGATTTGAGCTTATACATAGCTCATCAGTCCGTTTGATGCATTATTAAATAAATAAAATAAAATAAATCATCGAAAGTTTTTGGTGCGCTGTCCTCTGCAAGCGAAAAGCGCTTACAATTGAGCCTAAGTATGTGGGTTAGAAGGGCGAAATTTGGATTTTTCTTGTTTGTTTTGTCAAAAATGTCACAGTGCGGCTAAAATGGCCAGAAATGCTGAATAAACGCTTAAATATATTTTATACGTCGTAGGCATAGGTGGGCGGCACCAAAATTATGGGGGTGCAAGATTTTTCAAAGGTCAAAAAATGGCCTTAAAATGGTGGTATGGCGAAAAAACATCATTTTTCAACTTTTCTGATCGAGCACTATCCATTGGCATCAAAAAATTGCGAAAAAAACGAAAAAAATTTCAAAAATTGAATTCTGGGGGTATTTTGGTTTTTGGGGAGAGGTATTTTGGTTTCTCGGGGGTGGGGGTATTTTGGTTTCTTGGGGGGGGCGTGTATACCCTCCCCGACCCCCCGAACCCCCCACGCCC
The DNA here is from genome assembly GCA_036768485.1 of Mermis nigrescens. Taxonomy (NCBI): domain Eukaryota; kingdom Metazoa; phylum Nematoda; class Enoplea; order Mermithida; family Mermithidae; genus Mermis; species Mermis nigrescens. Next base: position 1,546,912 of record JAVLUZ010000145.1, read on the forward strand.
AGGTATGATCTTAGCTTATTTTGGCCGATTTTTTAAGTTCATTTGTGAAAAAGGCACGTATGCTTTGTCAAAATTGTCTTGGAATTAGGGATATTGGGCCTGCAGATCCATATGTATGCATGTTGCGAACACTTTTATTGCACTTTCTAGTAGGAATTCCCATACAAACATTGGCGCTCTGTGCCATATTTTTTAATAGCATTGGATTACACCTCATGCGTGAAAGGGCATCGCAGTAATTTTAGTCATCTTTTCCAACCTTAACCCCAAATTATTCAAATTTTTTGGCGCGCAGATTTTTGCATTTAAAATCGTCGAATGAAATTTTGACATTATGTGCATTTTTTCGCGCAAAATGTCGTAATTTCTAGGGAGAAAATCCTTTGCGCCCTAAAAAATTTTGATGCGAAAAAAATACATTAAAAAATAAAAATGACTGATTAAAAAATGGTAATTTTCATTGAAAAATAAATAATAAAAATAAACCATAAATTACTATTCATTAATAGATGACGAAAAGACTCCTTTTTGCGGATAGTGGACGAATTTTCGGGGATTATTTTAGGCTCTTTAAAAGAGCTTGAAATGTCGTCCCCCTTGACTGAAAATTCTGAATCCACCACTGAATCTACACGAGCTATTTTCTCACTAATCGATTTCATAAGCTCAGCCTTAAATGAATTAAGACTATCATACATGCAAATCATGAGAATTTTGGTGGGGGTGAAACCAAAGAATTTTCTTAATTGTTGTTTTGGACTCAAAAACGATGGATATGCGTCAGAATTACAATTTTTGAGTTTCTGACGATGCTCTTTCTTTCTAGAACATAAAAACACAAAAAATTGTATTAAGTTCACCAAAATACATATGGTCAAAAAATTTGACAACCTTGAGCCAAAAGATCGCTGAAACGCCTAAAACAGCGCCTTTTCTACGATTTTTTTTCAAATCAAAAATTCTGAGAGGTAGTTAAAAACTTTGTACGCGTATCAGAAACTTTTTGTGGTGGGTTAACCCCCCCCGGATCTTAGTAGTCATTTACACTTTCCAGTACGCAGCATACTTAAATGTTTAACAATATAATTTTTTTATTTTTCTCTTATTATGTTTTTATAATTTTAGTCTTACAGCATTTTGTCGTCGTATTTAGACACTCAAGCTACACACGATGGCTTTTCTAAACGCAAAGTTTACTTGGACCAAAACGAATCGGGAAGATTCGAATCTCGTTTTAGCAGCGTTTTAATCGAAAATAACAAGTCAATTATGTTAAACGGAATGGAGGGATCAATATTGGGCGTATGGGTGGCTCATGGAGAAGGTGAGAGAGCTTGATTAAAAAATTAAGAGGAATTTCAAAATTCAAAAATTAACTTTAGAGACCATACATGTAATGGCTCGTAATTTGGGGGTCTTGGCCATTTTTTGTTTGTGGGGGGGGGGTAAATGGCCTCTGATTTTTGGCCAGCCAAAAACGGCTAAAAAAGGCCTAAAACGGCCAAAAAATTCGATTTTTTCCAAAAATCGGGGGGGCTTGATATTTTTTTGACCAGAGACTCTTCTTGGTCCATTTAGCTTTCGATTTCAAAGCGGAACAAATTGCCTTTTTCATTAGTTTTTTATACGTTTAAAAATCATTCAATTTTTGTGTACCCAGTATAGATATGTTAATATTATTTAAATATGATTGCCAATCAACTGGCAGCTATTTGAATAGTGCACTTTGCGGTATTTATTTTTGTATTCATATTTATATTTGTAAACATTTATTTTTATATTTGTTGTTGTCATATACACACGTGTTTAATTACCGTCAAACGGGGCTACTTGAGACAGCAGGGGCTACTTGAGACACTTGATAGAAAAATGATTGTGCTGTATTTAATGTAATCTGTTTGCAAGATATTTCTTATGAAATAAATTCTTTATCAGGTAGTTTGATGTCCTCTTTCTAATGGGATCATTTGCAACTCACAGTTTTTCATGTGTGCCTTGAAAACTAGGTTTACATAAGTCAAGAGCAATCAGATGAATTTTTCATGTAGTCAGACTTTCAATTTTTCCCAAGACCTCATGAAACCACTTGAGGTTTACTCTATTTTTTCTAGCGAGGAATTTCATGGTCTTTGATGTGGTATTTATCTCATTGCTGTCATGTCACTATTTCTCGAGATATCATAGATGTCTCAAGTAGCCCCAGCATTCAGCTGAAAAGTGTGGCTACTTGAGACAGGCTCAAAAAACATCATTAAGACTCTTGTCTTTTTAGATGCGTAATTATAAGCGTAAATTAGGCGCTTGCGCTTATCGAAATTATTCTAGATCAGATTTAGATGAAGCTTTACAGTCTCTTAGAGATGGTATGTCACTCAGGGATGCAGCTTCAGCTTATGGAATCTCATGTGCAGCACTGGCTCGTAAATTGAAAGCCCAGAATTTGAATGCTCCAGGACACTCGACTGCTTTATCAGTGGAAGAAGAATCTCTCTTGAAAGATTTCATTATTTTAGTTGCAAACTGGAGTTTTCCGATGACCAAAAACGATCTTCGTTACTTTGTTAAGGACTATCTTGATCGAAAATGCGTTGCTATCTCTGCTTTTCCAAATAATTTGCCTGGTGAAGGCTGGATTGAGAATTTTATCAAGCGAAACAAGAAATTCCTCAACACACGGCTGGCCAATAATATCGAAAGAAAAAATTTTTGTGCCTTTCTTGTCATGCCTTAGTGCAATTTCTCTTAAATGCAACTTATTTCTTCTTATAGTTGCTAAGTAAAGCTTTAAGAAGACATAATTCTTTTTTAAAACAACCCATGTGTCTCAAGTAACCCATCGAGATAATAATATGATCACCGAAAATCGTTCTGGTACTTTCATCACAGGGTGTCTCAAATAGCCCCAACCTGGGGGCTACTTGAGACACCAACTTTGTTTAAAAAAATATTTTTCCCCACTACACCAATTGATTTGGTGTTTTCAACACTAACAGCCGAACCTCTTATGAGTAATTTTAAAAAAAGATTAGTAAAATCTGACAAGTAATCACTGAATAAATCAAATTTCCCTAAAGCAATCTATCCAAAATCGTCTCAAGTAGCCCCGTATGACGGTACCTGGAGTAGTATGACGTTCACTGTATAATATTGAGGTTTTTCGGTTACATATCTTGTTAGATTTGAAATCGCAGGATTTTCTGGAAGATACTTACATATCTTCTCTTTAGTAATTCTCTATTATGTCAGATTGTGGATTATAGGACAAAATTCGAAAATAAATTTTGTACTTTCTTCATTTTAGATAAGCGTCCATTTTGCAAGGTTGTTACGGGACAGATCTTTTAATTTGCGCCAAAACCGGCCAAAAAACACCTAAGGAAGACTTAAAAGCTGTTTTTGTCTAAAAATCGATGGTCGAGTTGAGAATCAGCCTTTTGGGGATTGGTTTGTTTTGACTTGGGTGGATGATTGTCAGTTTTAAAATTAATTTGTGGGATCCTCACTCGAGGTCGGCCGTCCCCATACATTTGGGCGATAAATTGGCTTTTCTAACCATTTTTACGTACTTTCTTACATTTTAATCAGAAATAGAGGGTCATTTGCACGCTTTCCTTAAAAAATTGCCCATAACGCTGCTACCCCACTTAAAATTTTGCGTTGTTACCATACGTGTTCCGGTGGGGGTTGGAACCACACATGGGTGTGGGGTGGGGTTTGGAGGGTATGCACCCCCCAGAAGTTGAAATACCCCCTCCCAGAAATCAAAATACCCCCAGAATTCAGATTTTGAATTTTTTTTTGTTTTTTTAGCGATTTTTTGATGCCATTGGTTAGTGCTCGATGAGAAACGTCGAAAAATGGTGTTTTTTTTCGCCATACGACCACTTTTAAGACCATTTTTTGACCTTTGAAAATTCCCCCCTCCATAATTTTGGTGCTACCCACCTATGATTGGAACCAGTGATCGGACCGAGGGTACTTTTGGACCCTCGGCCAGGGAATGACCGAAGCTTCGGCTTCGGCCGAAGCTGGGTGTTTTCTTGCTTCGGCCGAAGGCCGAAGCAAGAAGGAAAAAAAGGCCGAAGGCCGAAGCTTTATTTCATAGCAGTTTTTTATTCGCATTAAAATTTAGACAATGTGCAATATAACTATCCTCAGTCGACGCCATTTAGCTCAATTTATCTTCTAGTCATCTTAAGTCTTGTTAAAAATATGCTCAAACAGTAACTTTTACTATATTAACAGCAAGCAACCATGTATTCATAACAAAAGCTGACTCATCTGAGCATTGTACCCGCTCCGCATCTGTTTCCATTCTTAGAAAAGTACGACTATGAATGAATCACTAGCGAGCGCGAAAATGACCAGACACTTAAGGAAAAAGCCACACCTTTATTCCTACATGTCTCACATTTGAAGGCATGTGTTTGTTTAGTCGAAATTTCAACCCATCTTTGTACTTGTTGTATGTCGTGTGTCCACTGTGTACCAGTGTTTTTTTTAAACAAGGTCCGTCTGTACATACATGTATAAAGATGGTCCCTAAAAGTCCTTGTACATTTTGTACAATCAAATTTTTGTGTAGGTATTATATTATAGTAATAGTACAGTAGCGATTTTAGTGTGGTAAAACAGGGTTTTCGACCTTTGGTAGTGTATTTTAGCTAATTTCTGGAATTCTGACGCCAAAAATTACTAAAAATTGTCTCAAAACGGCGCGAAGCGCCGAAAAATTGGACATTTTCAATATAAAAATGCAATTTCTGACATTATAAGATATATAGGACAAAAAATTACTCATTTCGAAAATTGTTGGGAATTTTACACCTTTTTATAGTTTTTGTCTTCCCAAAAATCTTTGTGCATTTTGTATACACAAATTTTTGGGTAATATAATATGGCACAGTGGCGATTTCAATGTGGTAAAAACAAAGTTGTTCGACTTTTGGTAGTGTATTTTAACTAATTTTTGGGTCTCTAAGAGCAAAAATTACTAAGAATTGTCTTAAAACGGTGCGAAGCGCCAAAAAATTTGACACTTTTCTTTTTGAAACGCAATTTATGTCATTTTAAAGATATATATAGAACTCATAATTACTCATTTCGGCGCGAAGCGCTCAGAATTTTTGCGAATTTCAGACCTTTTTTGCAATTTTTGTCTTCCCAAAAATCTTTGTACATGAGGATAAATCTTTGCCGAGTACAAAAAAACACTGCTGTGTACCATTCTCTTTTGTATCAAATCAAATAATTGCTTCATAATCGACGTGTTAACTTTCTTAAATTTCTGCATCTAATAACAGGAAGAAATCTCTATTTGCTTTTATGTCTACCTTACTTCTACAAATTTAAGTATCGCCGTTGTAACGGGGGCGCCGCCTCCCACCGTTACGTGAGCGAAATTTTACCCGCACCGGTTTCCCGGATCTTCCGCTCTGATTTGCGTGTGTAGTACTAATCGACTACTCGGGCTCATGCTCACAACTGCGCAAACTATTAGATAATATTGAGAAACAATGAAACATCAACATCACGGGTTAAACTTTTAAAGTAGGCATTTCTAGCCGTGTAGTAGCACTACTGCTACACCATGAAAATTAGGAATTTATAAATTAATTGTTTTCATAATCCTTAAAAATTCCAGGCTTTATTCCTAATAATACATTATATTTTTATATATTCAGGATAGTAAATCTGATGATGATCAATACATATTAGCTGCTGATATCGATGAAATGTCTAATAATGAAATCAACGTTAATGAAGAGAATTAATTGCGCTTTTGAAAACATTTTTGCAATGAATGACACTATTTTATTACTTCATATTTACTCCTGAAACATAATCAAGCTTAACTTTCATATTTGTGACTCAATTCGCAATTGATTCTTCATACTATAATCTGTTTCATTTATCCGAGAGCTTTTTCAGTGAATGTTTTCGTAGGTTACGGTAACCCCTTATTTCTTATTTACTGTAAGTCGCTAGATCTCACTTTAGCTACGTAGCAAAGAAGGGTTTTTCAATAAAATTTTTGCGGCATAATTTATTCTCGTCTTCCAGCAGATCAATTAACTTACTGATAAAAATCGCTTATTCATCTTATCCAGAGTCGACACTTTGAACATAATCGACTAAAATGTTAAGAAATGCTGCGAACTCCCGCATAGCTCAGTGATAAAACCTCTTGCTTGTAGTCGAAGCAACCCGGGTTCGATTCCAGCCGATAGCTTTTTGTTTAGCGCACTTACTGTAGTATGTCCCAGCACTGATTAAATGCCTAAATCAAATTTATTTGGGCGTACTAGTGCATTACTGTAGCCCTTAAAAGAATTGACTAAAAAGCTCTCGAATAAATGAAACAGACTATAATCAGGATTAGACTAAAGAATTTATACAGATTCGGCTCTTCGGCCGCTTCGGCCGAAGCCGAAGCAAGAGCTGGCCGAAACTTCGGCTTCGGCCGAAGCAAAATTTTGGAGCTTCGGTCGTTCACTGCCCTCGGCCGAGGCGACTTAAAATCCTTGCCTCGGCCGAGGCCGAGGGTCAAGCTTATATATACCTATACCCATAAATAGTACTCTTAGAATATTTTGTATGCACATGAGCTAGAGAATAATCGTAATATTAAACACTTTATCGAATGTCAAACAATTCATTTTTATTTTCAATAATAGTAGATTAAATGTATGAAGGATTTATTGAATAAAGTCAGCAGCATGAAAGCATACGTAATTTAACAAGTTGCCGTTGATGAAGACTTAGAAAAAATATGGCTGAACAAGCACTTGAAAACTTTTATTACTATAAATAAGAAAACAGTGTCGAAGAAATAAACGAACAAACGAAATAAGCTAAGTAAAGATAGAACTGTAGCCATTTGTGTGCTCGCTTTTGCAGTAATGCATGTTTAAACACGCTCTTTCGGTCATCCAATTCTGGTGTGGCAGGTAATACGACGGAAACTGCACTGTACTTTCCGACCATAGTTACCCAAGGTCCAGAGTTGAGGGAAGGGTGAAATCCCAGAATGGGGGACCAGTAAATTAAGTAGTGTCTTTGTATGAGCGAACAAATTTTTGTAGATATTTTATATAAATACATTTTTAAACATACACTTGTTTACATACTGCCAGTGTGTGACCTGCAACCGGCATGCAGTCCTAAACAATGTTTTTTTTGTGCAAGATACCTATTTACGTGTACAAAGATGGTATGCAAAAGTCTTTGAACATTTTGTACATGCAAATTTTTGTGTACTATTATAGTATGGTACAGTAGCGATTTAGTGTGGTAAAACAGGGTTTTCCGACCTTTGATAGTGTATCTGAGCTAATTCCTGGGTTTCTGAATATTTGACATTTTTCCATTCTAAATGCAAATTCTACTATTTTAAAGATAAATAGGACAGACAATTACTGATGCGCCGAAAATTTTCGGAAATTTTACACCTTTTTACAGTTTTTGTCTCTCCAAAAATCTTTGTGCATGTACAAAGACGGTCCTGAAAAGATTCTGCACATTATGAAAAATCTTTGCCGAATACAAAAAACCGTCGCCCTAAATGTGATAATTCGGCTTGAATTTAGTTGATAATATTAGTTCGGCGCGAAGCACCGAAATTTTTATCAGCTTTTGATGAAATTTGCATATAAAACTCGACTGAGAAAGCTAAAACAACTTGTACTACAAAATCAGAAATATTACAGATATTGTAATATGCCAATTAAATCTTGTAATAAGCACTACTGTGCTTAGAAATCCAATGCAACATCAGGATAAATTAGTCAATTTTATCTTTGAACGGCAGAAAAGTGCAAAGTTATTAAATAGTACTTATTTTGCATAAAATTTTTAAAAACAGTATAAATAGATACAAAAGATATTTAAATCTGCATAAAGATGCCTAGATTACACAAAAATTGATTTTGGAGTGTTTATTTTTCCCCTGCTTCAATCTAAATACAGTATATTAGCGATATTTTGCGCGTAGCGCCGAAAATTTTTCGAAATTTCTTAAAATATACTGAAAAACGATATAATTAATATCACTTTTTCCAAGAAAGTATTTTAACATTGTGTAAAAATGGCTCCAAAAAATGCACGAGCCGAAATTGTTTTTTGGCAAAACCTGCATTTATTGGCCATTTTTAGGTGCGTTTTCGCGATTTTCGGCCGAAAATTCATGATCATTTACCCCTCTCCCATAAAAATGGCCGAAAACCATACGTGTAACGGGGGTTTGGGGAATCACCCATCCACCCAGGGTTGGACATCCTCTCCACACCCTTCCCTCCAACGTCAGAAAATTTTGACCCACCCTCCCCATTTTTGGCAAAAATTTGCGCTTTGTTGGCTATTTTTAGGTGCTTTTGCCATTTTTGACATAAAATTAGAGTCGCTAATCCCCCCTCCTTCTAAAAATGGCCAGGGACTCCTACCCGATATTTCAAGCCGTTACATGTATGCCGAGGAGCCTCTCCCGAAAATTTTAAGCTGTTGCATGCATGTTTTATAGTGATAGTTAGTCTATTCACTCTTGCTTACATTCAAAAATACTGTATCACTTCGTGAAATTCTAATAGTTAGCTGCTCTTTTGCCATAGTAAAAATTAACTTCAAAAATTATTCAAAAGGTTTTCACCAAAAATCGTCTGACAGTGACTTGAGTCTTGTACCCTGAGAGGAGGGTAATAACCCCCCCGCCCCCCTCCTTTGGGAATGTGTGTTTCCGATCCATGTAGCGAGCATGAGAATTAAAACTTAGTCATCACGTGAATAATAAATTGGCACTTTGCTGTATGTAACTTGATGTAATTGGGTGCGCGACTAAAACCATAAGAAAAGTCTATAGGTAAAAAATAGCCTGTGTACTGCAGATGCATTCTAAATAGTTAATATTCAACGGATATATCAAACTTATTCAAATTTGATTTTAACCCTCGGCGCCTCGGCACTTTTCAGCTTCGCCCTCGGCGCCGAGGCCGAGGCTCCAAAAAACGCCGAGGATTGCCGAGGCCGAGGCCTCGGTCCGATCACTGATTGGAACCCCTAGTATGACAGCTGACTCCCTCATCCGCAAAATGACTGCGTGCGACCAACCAGGATTGGCGATTTTTCGGGAGAAAAAATCGTAGAAAATATGCTTTTTAGGCGTGTTTAGTTAAGTTTTGACCCAATAGACTCAAATTTTCGGCGCTATGCGCCGTATATTTACTTATTTTTTGACAATATTCTGTTCAATTCACTCGATTTGTTTCAAATGTTCTCAAGATTTTTTATTTTTTTATGTTTTAGAAAGAATGAGCATTGTCCGAAACGTAAAAAACAGTGTTCTTGACGTGTACTGATCTTTTTTACCTCAAAAAGGCACTTTTAAAAAGTTTTGGAGTCGACCCTCCAGCATTTCCGTGCTGTACATGTATGGCTGTTATATGTATGGAAATCATTATTGTCCTCATAGTTCCCCACGGTCGAAAGTTCAGGGGGTAAATCCCGAAACACGAGATCAGTAGATTTAGACTTTGAGCCTTTCTGCAGATCATATATGAAAAATGATGAAAACATGCTATGTGACATGTTTTAATGTGGAAAAACTGCATTTTGTAATGCTTTTTATCCGATTCTGACTCGTTTCGTCACTTTTATCGAGGAAAACTATAAGAATTCCTCGGAAATTTTGACTCTTCATATCATTTTAAGTTCATTCTAGGCATTTTATGGGTAAACGAAACAGAAATTCACTAGTCGGCGTGGAGCGTCGAAAGAATTTTAGCATCTTTGCTTCCTTCGTCCCAAAAACCACGCAGAAAATGTTTGATAGTTCAAAATCGTTCGTCATTGACTTAATTCTTGTACCCTGAGGTAGGGGTAATACCCATATAGGTTGGCAGCACCATAATTCTGGGGTGCAAGTTAAAAAATGGCCTTGAAATGGTGGTATGGCGAAAAAACACCATTTTTCAACGTTTCCGATCGAGCACTATCCATTGGAATAAAAAATAACGAAATTTAAAAAAATTGAAGTCCGGGGGTTTTCGGCCTTCAAGGGGGTGTATACCATAGCTGGGTGGCACCGAAATTCCTGGGGGTGAAAGATTTTCCAAAGTTAAAAAATGGCCTTGAAATGGTGGTATGGCGAAAAAACACCATTTTTCAACGTTTCTCATCGAGCACTATCCATTGGCATCAAAACATTGTGAAGAAAACAAAAAAAATTCAAAAATTAAATTCTGGGGCGGTATTTTGATTTCTGGGGGGTGTATACCCCAAACCCCCCTACGCCTACGCCTACGTGTGGTAACACTCCCTCACCCTCCTATGGGATTGTGCAATAGCCCTCTCAAATCTATTATGCTTTTATTTATTATGTAGCTAGCGCCCTTTTTGTTCAAAATAGGTCGATTTACGTTCGATTCGCCCGATAGAGCGTTGAGTTTGTTACGGTCGTCTTTGGTCGCACTGCGCTTCGTCGATGGCGACGGTCAGCCCACCGAGACCTATCCGCTCAACCCTAATGGCTCCCCTTTGGGCGTGGCCGGCCTTTGTTCTACCGATGGACGCCATTTGGCCCTGATGCCCCATCCCGAGCGCGCATTTTTATCTTGGCAGTGGCCTTATTGGCCCGCTGATCGCCCTAAGCCTCGCGTTGAGGGCTTAAACGGCGATCGGCTGTTTAGCCCCTGGGCCCGTATGTTCAAAAACGCCTACGATTGGTGCCTTAAGATGAAATCGATGAATGGACGACAGAATGGACTTGGCTTTGAAGTAAAATGCCTACTCAAGCCTCGCGTTACAGTAGTCCTCGCTACGAAGTTAGAGCCCTCATTCTTCCGGTTGTTTTGATTGTTGATGATTGGTCCAACCCCCATGCACTTGAGCAGTCTGGAGCATACGTGGGCAGCACCAAAATTCTGGGGGGTGCGAGATTTTTCAAAGGTTAAAAAATGGCCTTAAAAATGGTGGTTTGGCGAAAAAACACCATTTTTCAACGTTTCTCATCGAGAACTATCCATTGGCGTCAAAAAATTGCAAAAAAAACAAAAAAATTTCGAAAATTGAATTCTGTGGGTGGAATATTTTGGATTCTGGGGGGTATTTTAGTTTGTCGGAGGGATGCATACCCCCAAACCCCCACGCCCAGGTGTGGTCTGGAGCACACCCGCAGGGCAAAAAGAACCATTTTTTCGGGAAAACTAGGCAAATTTAAAGCAGCAAATTATGAAAAGCAGTTTTTAAGTCTAAAATTGATCGAAAAATTGTGCACCAAAGTTATTTTATTCTATTTAAGCATATATGCTAATTTTTTGGCTCTACTAGCTCAGTAAGAGCTAAGCTGGGGCTTCCAGACCTGCCCCGTTCATACCTACATATCTATGTATGTACGTAATGCTTAGAAGTCTAGGGTACGTATTAGGAATCACAAGTGGGCTTAAGGGTTTACTCCCGATAATTTGGCAAACCCCTCGAATTGAAATTTTGGCCTTCAGTTTTACACTATCCAGATTCCCATACTTTAGCGGCTGCCTACGTACGTAAGGTAGATATGTCATACCAACCTAACAAAGTTTGAGAATTGACGAGGGCTCAAATATCGTGGCGAGCGTAATATATACGGGGTGGGACAAACAGAGGCTAAACCCTGATGTTACAGGTCATAAGTTCGACTAATGTTAACATAAAGCTTTAGAACCATTAGTATTCAATAAATGAAAATATACTCTTTCAAACTAACGTAAAACAATTTAGGCCAGATATCAACGGTTTGGGTCTATCTTGCTTTGTTTACGCCCTACTTTTATATTGTTCAAAAGCCAAAAAATGTCACTGATTCTGCCATCAATCTGCTCCCTCCACTGGCGATATCATAAACTTTTTACACCTTCAGTCTATTTCATGAAACCTTGTGCATGGAACCCAATTTTCAGCCATCTAGTCATCAGCTACAAAAGTGGCTTCTATTCAACTTGTATCAGAATTGCTGCTACACTTTAAACTTCTTTTGTAATCGATTTACATCGACCTAAGAATTGTTGTCCATGCACGAGGTTTCGTGAAACAGACTATAGTAAAGTTCATATCCATAAGTGGGCATCATCAAAATTCTGGGGGTGCAAGATTTATCAAGGTCAAAAAATGTCTCAAAAATAGTGGTATAGGGCGAAAAAACAGCATTTTCTACGTTTCTCATCGAGCACTATCCATTGGCATCAAAAAATTGCGAAAAAACAAAAGAAATTTCAAAAATTGAATTTTGGGGGTATTTTGATTTCTGGGGTGTATTCAGCTTTCTGAGGGTGCATACCATACGTGGGCACCAAGAAAATTCTGGGGGGTGCAAGATTTTTCAATGGTCAAAAAATGGCCTTAAAAATGGTGGTATGGCGTAAAAAACACCATTTTTCGACGTTTCTCATCAAGCACTATCTATTGGCATCAAAAAATTGCGAAAAAAAAACGAAAATTTCAAAAATTGAATTCTGGGGGGGGGTATTTTGGTTTCTCGGGGGTGCATATCCCCCCCGAACCCCCTCCCCCCACGCCCAGGTGTGCTGCCCACGCCCACGTGTGCTGATATCTACTCTAGGGGTTAAAACAATGTGGTAATCAAAGTTTTGACTGCATGATTGTCCAAAAAGGTTATGTTCAACATACATACTCAGTAATGTGAGACAATGCAGAAATCCGGGATTAAAGCATATCAAAGTGATGTGTAAACAAATCGCTCTAGCGCAGGAACTGCTATCGCCTGTTCAAAACTTTTACGCAATTTAAACAAAAACATTTATCTGTCTAATGCAGCTGGTTTTAAACTTCTATGTCCATAATTGCCAAAGGTATGACGTAAATTCAGGTGTAGCTTTTTTTGGCCTATCCTGTATAATACATATGTATTTAAGTACATATATTACACGGTTTTATAATGGACTTGTCATGAAATCCTGTAGAATTTGATAAGCGCTCCCGACCTGGGGTCTGTCCTTGCTGTTATCTGCTAATTTTCGATCTTTGGGCCATTGTATATGGCTTCTTGTTGATTTTTTATTACTTATCTCTTGTGAATTTCCAATTGAAAGTAGTGGATATGTACATACTAATTTAAAACATTTAGCTTTTAACTATGGTCTATTTCACAAAACCTGCATGCGAATCAATTTTCAGTCGTCTAGCGAGCAGCTACAAAAGGGATTTAGGGATTTCTTGGCACTTTACCGTAATATAATGTTTTCAGAGTAAGATTTTATATGCTCATCATTGTTTTCTTTTTTACGAAAACTTCGATTGTCCCGTGCAAAAAGAAAAAACAGTGATGCTTATCAATTGCTATGCACAGTATCGTGATTACTGCTACAGTTTAAAACTCTTGTAATCTATTTGTATCAACTCGAGAATTGTGATCCATGCACAAGGTCTCATGAAACAGACTAAAGATCTAAAATATGGTTTGTCTCCAGTAAATATGTGTTTGTCTCGTATGTTTCAAAGTTCTTAAAAGTGCGAGTTAGTGACATTTTGAATAGGATTGTGCACCTAGCACGTAATTATGTTTAATGATCCTAACTTCGATCAGGCCAATTTTTAAATACTGGAAAGACTGAAAAATCTCTGTTTGATCAAAATTTGCACGAGAATCGAATATGCTAAATATGTTTTGATTTTTATAATTTGTTTCACATATGTATTATTGCGCTTTTCACTGAACAGTTCTCTGTAATCGTGTTACATAAATCCATATTTATTTTGGTTTGTTTAGTTAAGGTAAGATTTATTGATATTGATATCTTTATTTATTACATAATGCAGTACAGACCATAGGTGGACAGCATTAAAATTCTGGGGGTGCATGATTTTTCAAAGGTCAAAAAATGATCTTAAAAATGGTGGTATGGCGAAAAACTCCATTTTTCAACATTCCTCATCGAGCACTATCCATTGGCATTTAAAAATTTTGAAATAGAACAGAAATTTCAAAAATTGAATTCTGGGGGTATTCAAACTCAGGGGATGCATACTCCCCCAAGACCCACGTGTGGTACACACACATGGGCGTGGGGGGGTCTGGACCCCCCCAGAAACCAAAAGACCCCCCAGAAATCAAAAGACCCCCCCAGAATTCAATTTTTGAAATTTTTTTTCGTTTTTTTCGCAGTTTTTTGATGCCAATGGATAGTGCTTGATGAGAAACGTCGAAAAATGGTGTTTTTATCGCCATACCACCATTTTTAAGGCCATTTTTTGACCTTCAAAAAATCTTGGACCCCCCAGAATTTTCTTGCTGCCCACGTATGGTGGTACAGATTATAGTATGTAGTTGAGGATTGAGTGCATAGGAATTGAAAATATTGTAAGCCTTTTAAAATAATTAATTTCGTCAAATTAAAAATTAAAAAGCCTGAGTCTCACTCAAAACTTGTAACTGTCTGTCAACCTTTTGACAAAGTTAGCGTTTCTTTTTATTCTTCGACTCATAGCCTCTAAGAATGCTTAATTTTCCTGCTAACTACCGTTTGTGTACTATGCTCATCTTTTTGCTGTTATTTTGTTAAATATCCAATTTGCCTTACGCTAAGTGAGCCGCGGTATTAGCGGATGTAGAACAGCTTTCTTAATATTGCCTACATCACTTATGCTGCATCTTTGGGAAGTTTTTAGACCTTTATGTATGTACCTATATTTACCTATCTAATGCTTGATTGATTGAACAATTTATTGATAGCTATTCTTGCGCTTTTCAGCTCTAACGCGAACATGCATCGATGGAATTTATGATAGCATTGTAGCAGATAATGGCATGATTTACATACCAGTTTATTTTCCATATTCCGTTATTCACTTATATTTTATACACATATTTGCATAACCTACGCCGCCTTTTGTCATGCATTTACTTTTATCTGTATGAATAAATAAGGCATGGTTGCACTGGACTACCAAAGGTCAAACAACTCTGTTTTATCCCCACTAAAATCGCTACTGTACCATATTATAGTACCCTAAAATTTGTATGTACAAAATGTACAAAGAAATTTAGGGACCATCTTTGTAAATGTACAAACGGACCTTATACAAAAAAACACTGGTGCCGACAGTAAGCTGTACTCACAGGTTACAAAGAATTTTATGCATGAATAAAATAAAAAAAGACGAACATGTGCAAAATTCCGCAGTCAGGCACATAGATCGACGTGTGATGGAGTCGATCCATGTGCCTGACTGCGGAATTTTTAAAATGAACCCTTAATTTATTTCTAGCTTTAAGTCTAAAGTCAGACGTCATCTACAAAAGCACAGCGCAAGATAAACGGCGAAATATCGATCATTTTTCAATGAGAGGTGCTCATTGCAAAATAGTAACCTACTGCAAATAATAGTAAACGGGTAATATCTGTGCATACCAACATACATGCAAACGAACGTGTGCAGCTCTACGCATATTGCAGAGCATTACGCATCTAGCTTAATCGTATCGTTCAAAATAAAACTAATGAACTCTACATTCAAATTCTACAATTTTAAACTTCAAAATCCTCTAAATAGAAAATGGGCCGTAAGCGTTTTCAGCGATTTTTAGATCTACAAAATATCAGTTTCTTCGCCGCTTTGCACCAAATAATCGTTTTTGACAGATTTGGTTCAATCTTTTAAGATCATTCTTACGTTTTAAAAAACATTCAGAAACGTTTGTTTTTGACGCGCATATACCCCAATCCATACATGCACAGCATGGGAATTCTGAAAGGGGGGTGAAATTATAAAGTGCTTTTTTGGAATTCAAAAATGGTAGGTACGCGTCAAAAACATTGTTTTTCAGCATTTCTGACAATGCTCTATCTTTCTAGAGCAAAAAAAACAAAAAATTTCGAAAAAACAAAAAAGTCGGAACAAAATATAGGCAAGACCATAGGAGGGCGGCACCAAAATTCTAGGGGGTGCAACATTTTTCAAAGGTTAAAAATGGTGGTATGCAAAACTGGGGGTGGTGGGCACACATGGGCGTGGGGGATCTGGGGGGGGGGTCTGGACCCCCCCCCAGAAACCAAAAGACCCCCCAGAAATCAAAAGACCCCCCAGGAATCAATTTTTGAAAATTTTTTTCGTTTTTTTCGCAATTTTTTGATGCCAATGGATAGTGCTTGATGAGAAACGTCGAAAAATGGTGTTTTTATCGCCATATCACCATTTTTAAGGCCATTTTTTGACCTTCAAAAAATCTTGGACCCCCCCCAGAATTTTCTTGCTGCCCATGTATGGTGGTGGGTCGGGGTATGCACCCCCCTCCCCCGAGAAACCAAGATACCCCCAGAATTCAATTTTTAAACTTTTTATTTGTTTTTTTCTCGCAATTTTTGATGCCAATGGAGAGTGCTTGATGAGGAACGTTGAAAAATGGTGTTTTTTCGCCATACCAACGTTTTTAACGCCATTTTTTGACCTTTGAAAAATCTTGCAAACCCTTTCCCCATAATTTATACCCCCCACGCCCACGAAAAACGCTTAAAAAGCAATTTCCTATAAATTTTTCGGAACTTCCCTAAAATCGCCAATTCTGGGGGAGAGGGTGAAACCTCCCCAAGATCATGTATGCCCCCCAGCCCGAAAAAATTTATAAACATTTTTGCGACTGATTTCGAGAATTCCCATGCTGTATGGTGGGACATTTCTATAGCCGAATTGGCCTCAAAAACTGATTGAACGTCGAGATACCTTGATACTCGTGATCAAACATGGGCGGGATCTGGATCACACGTTGGAGGGGGTTGCACCATACGTGGGCAGCACCAAAGTTCTGGGGGTGGGTGCAAGATTTTTCAAAGGTCAGAAAATGGCCTTAAAAATGGTGGTATTGCTAAAAAATACCATTTTTCAACGTTTCTCATGGGGCACTATCCATTGGCATCAAAAAATTGCGGAAAAAATATTTTCTTAAATTGAATTCTGGGGGGTATTTTGGTTTCTCGGGGGTGCATACCCCCTTCCCTAATCCCCCCACGCCCAGGTGTGGGTTGCACTCTCCAAAAGTTGAAAAACCCGCGCAGATTACTTTAGAGCCACAGAATTCTATTTTTAGTAACATCTTTAGCGATTTTACCCAATCAGACCTCTAGAATTTTTAGTTGCTAATGTATGGTCTGAAACCCCCAGAATCTAGCGGGCCCAACCTCAAAAATCGGTAGACCCCCAGAATTGAATTTTTGGTACTTAACTATATAGTATGTGCATGTGTTTTTGGATTTTTGTTAGTTAAAAGTTTAACACTACTTAGACCTCAGAATTTGCTTTTCACTTATGCATGCATGGTCTAGTCCCTAGATCATAGGTGAGCCGCACCAAAATTCTGAAAGGGGTGCAAGATTTTTCGAAGTTCAAAAAATGGTCTTAAAAACGGTGGTATAGCGAAAAAACACCATGTTTCAACGTTTCTCAACGAGCACTCACTATCATACCTGGGCGTGGGGGTTTGGGGTGTATGCACCCCTTTCCCGAGAAACCGAAATACCCCCCAGAAATCAAAATACCCCCCCAGATTTCAATTTTTGAAATTTTTTTCATTTTTTCCGCAATTTTCTGATGCCAATGGATAGTGCTCGATGAGAAACGTTGAAAAATGGTGTTTTTCGCCATACCACAACTTTTAAGGCCATTTTTTGACCTTTGAAAAAATCTTGCACCCTTCCCCTTAGAACTTTGGTGCCGCCCACCTATGCTCACTACCATTGGCATCAAAAATGGCGAAAAAAACATAAGTTTTCAAACATTGAATTCTAGGGTTCCGGCAGACCCTTCTGAATCGATAGACCCTCTAGAATTGACCCTTGTCTTGTCATGTGCTTTATGAATTTTTGCCATTTTTACACCACCCAGAAACCACAGACTTCGGCTGTACACGCGAAACTCCTAGCGATTGAATTGAGCTTTAACTAAGCAATCAATTAGATCATACATTGCGCGCCTGTTCGAGCAATTTGTCGACCCGATGCAGAAAGTTGTCGTCGGGTCTGAGGGCCAAAATGACAAAATTCGAGCCCACAATACGAGTGTCGCGAACACGCACGAAACCGTGACGAGGGTAGAGAAAGGGCGACAGCGGGTAGGTGCCGAGTTGAGGGGTGTGCTCGTCAGGCTGCTTCTTGTAGTCGATCAGCAATCGTTGCGTCGTCGGCGGCATAGCGGCGGAGCGCGAGTCGCTGCTGAGACGGAACATGCTTTTCCGCTCAGCCGCCAAGTGATCACCGTCGTCGTCGTCCTTCTGCTTCGAATATGCACCATCACTCCAACTTATTTCCCTTAGTTTATCCATCACGTTCGAGGTAAATGTAAAATACTCGTAAATTAAAATGGCCTAAATAAACAACTGCCGTCGAGTAAAAAATTAATGCAGTAGGTTAGCAAGAACGCTTTTTGGGTCCTGAATTTTCGTCTCTTTTTGCGTTTCAAAAACTAAGTGCACCTGCATGATTAGTCAGATGACGACTATTGGGCGTCAGAGCAGCCATCTCTCGATTTCAATAGCTCATGCGAGTCGAAGCTGAAGGTTAACAACAAATGAGCTAACATATGTACACCTAACGGTAAGTTCAAAGATTTGTTTGCAACATGCACTTGCGTACGTATGTATGTACACACCCAGTTTAGCAATCTCTAGACTTTGTACGATTTCAAGTAGCGCGTCAGATTGCGTCACGCGACTCAACGGAGCTACACGCATAATTTACATAGATAAATCGATTTTCGTATTCTACGGAAAAAGGCGCTGGCGTGATCATAAGCGCGAATTCATGTGAAATAACCAACATGCACAGCATGGGAATTTTAGGGGGGTTGAGAATTTAAAAGTACATATCATTTTTGGGCCTAAAAATGGTGGGTATCATGGGTGGGCGGCACCAAAGTTCTGAGGGGGGGGGGTGCAAGATTTTTTCAAAGGTCAAAAAATGGCCTTAAAACTGGTGGTATGGCGAAAAAACAACATTTTTCAACGTTTCTCATCGAGCACTTTCCATTGGCATCAAAAAATTTTGGAAAAAACGAAAAAAAATTCAAAAATTGAAATCTGGGTTGGTGAAAGAGACATCCATAGGTGGGCAGCACCGAAATTCTGGAAGGGGGTGAAAAACTTTCAAAGGTCAAAAAATGGTCTTAAAAGTGGTTGTATGGCAAAAAACACCATTTTTCGACGTTTCTCATTGAGCACTATCCAATGGCATCAAAAAATCGCTAGAAAAGCAAAAAAATTTCAAAATTTGAATTCTGGGGGTGGGGGTATTTTGATTTCTGGGGGGTATTTCAACTTCTGGGGGATGCATACCTCCCACGCCCATGTGTGGTGCATACCCCTTCCCCCAAACTCCCCACGCCCAAGTATGGTGGGTATGCGTCGAAAACATCGGTTTTCAGTTGTTCTGACGATGCTCCATCTTTCTAGAGCATAAAAACAACAAATTTCGAAAAAATACAAAAAATTCGAACAAATTGAACAAAACAGTCAAAATATGAGTGGCGCGAAACGCCAAAAGACTTGACACTTTTGAGTAAATAGATGAATAAAATGCTTAAAACAGAACCTTTTCTACGAATTTCTCGAAACTTTAAAAAATCGTGAATACGGGTGGGGGTGAAAGTTTTTCTAGGGGGATGAGGAACCCACCTCCCCAAAATCATGTAATGGGTCGAACGTATTGTGCGGAAGGTTTTTGGATTCTGGTGGTCTAAACTCCCTGACTCCCCCTCGCGACCACTCACTAAGGATCCATTTGTGCGTAATTCTTTAGACGGTTCTCACGTGTGACTGCACACACATCGATACATATATGTACAACATATGTAACTTTTGTAACAACTTTGAATGACATTTGAGCATCATGAACCGAACCGACCATATGTAGAACTAGCAGAGATGAATGCTCCGATGGAACAAAAAGGACGAATATACAACTTGGAATAAGGCATCATTAAGGACATAAAAGGAGGGGACTTGGGAAAAGCTACCTGCATATGTATGCCTGTAAACCTTGAATCTACTAAAAATTATATTTTCGCTAAAAAACGCAAGAAATCGAAGTATAGTCTATACTCCTCTGAAAGAAGCGTGCCTCCACAAAACATTGTTCACCGGCTCAGAAAAAAGAAAGTATGAGCAAGCTTTGATGTGCGTTAATAGCGGATTTAGTTAAATCATATTTCTCTTTCAATACATATCCATAATCAATATTTAGTTAATCTTCAAAGGCTTTACAAATGAATTATAACAAGCAGACCACCATCTTGTTAATGGCTGCCCCCTGGCAATGCATGCCATAATTATGTCGTTTTTTGATTAGTGATCGCTTCTTTTCTAGGAATAAGCTATTGATATTGATGTCATTTATTTTTAAGTCGGAAATTCAACTCCCTTCTGCATGCCGCAGAATCTACTTTGATTTTTTGCTTTTTTGAGAACACTTTGAAAAAAATTATGTTTTACAACGCTCTGGAAATATAATAAATTTTTAGTATAAACTTTACACATCTACAATAACTGAATAATGCATACTTTACACAAGTACGGGGTTTTACAGAAAACCAACAATCAGATTCCTTGTCCTGAGATTATGGAGAACATTTTGGAATAACAAATTCTTGGTTGGCAACGCTCTTGAAATAAAATAAATCTTTGCTGTAAACTTTACACTTCTGCAATAACTGGATAGTCTAAAATTTACACAAGTAATGGATGTAGAGGAAAATAACAGTCATATTCGTAATTCTGACGCAACATACATTCTGAAAGATCAAGCTTTCGCAACGCTCTGGAACTAAAGTTAATTTTCAGTGTAAACTAGACGCAACTGCTGAATGTAAAGAAAGCATTGTTAGATATGTAATTCTGGCGCTACGGAGAACATTTTGAAATTTACAACGCTCTGGAAACAAAAAAGATTGTTAGTGTAAACTCAACACCTCGACAATAAGTGAATAGTGCATAATTTACAGAAATGCTAAGTTTAGAGAAAACCGATAGTCAGATTCGAAACACTGACGTTACGGAGAAAATTTTGAAATAAATTCACGTTTAGCAACACTCTTTAAGTGAAATAAATTTTTAGTGCCGGCAATAAATAAATAGTGTAAGCTTTACACAAGTACTCGGTGTAGAGAAAACTGACAGACAGACAAAGTCGTAATTCTGACGCAATATACAATATTTTTAAAAAAATAAGCTTCTGCAACGCTCTGGAACTAAAGTTCATTTTTAGTGTAAACTTTACACAGCTGCTAAATGTAAAGGAAACATTCTCAGATTCGTTATTCTGGCGTTACGGAGAACATTTTGAAAAAATTCACGTTTTACAATGCTCTGGAAACAAAATAAATTATCAGTGTAAACTTAACACCTCGACAATAATTGAATAGCGCATAATTTACACAAATACTAAGTTTAGAGTAAACCAATAGTCAGATTCGAAATACTGACGTTACGGAGAACATTTTGAAATAAATTCACGTTTTGCAGCGCTCTCGCAGTAAAATAAATTTGTAATGTTTGTAATAATTGAATAGTGTAAACTTTACACAAGTACTGGGTGTAGAGCTAGCTGACAGTCAGATTCGTAATTCTAATGCAACATGCAACATTTTGTAAAAAGTAAGCTTTCGCAACGCTCTGGAACTAGACTTAATTTTTAGTGTAAACTTTACACAGTTGCTGAATGTAAAGAAAGCATTATCAGATTCGTTATTCTGGCGTTACGGAGAACATTCTGAAAAAATTCACGTTTTACAACGCTCTGGAAACAAAATAAATTATTAGCGTAGACTTAACACCACACGTGGGCGTGTTTGGGGGTTCGGGGTATGCACCCCCAGAAGTTGGAATACCCCCGCAGAAATCAAAATACCCCCAAGAATTGAATTTTTGAAATTTTTTTGCTGTTTCAGTGTTTTTTTGATGCCATTGGATAGTGCTCGATGAGAAACGTCGAAAAATAGTGTTTTTCGTATACGACCACTTTTAAGACCATCTTTTGACCTTTGAAAATTTTTTCACGGACTGAATAGTGCATAATTTACACAAATACTGGGTTAAGAGAAACCAATTTTTATTGTAAACTTTACACCTCTACAAAAATTGAATCGTGTAAACTCTACACAAGTACTGGGTGTAGGGAAAGTCGACAGTCAGATTCGTAATTCTGACGCAACATACAACATTTTGGAAAAACTTAGCTTTCGCAACGCTGCTGGAAGTAAAGCTAATTTTTAGTTTTAACTTTACACAGCCGCTGAATGTAAAGAAATCATGGTCAGATTTGTTATTCTAACGTTACAGAGAATCCTTTGAAAGAATTAACGTTTCACAACGCTTCGGAAGTAAAATAAATTTTTAGTTTAACTGCACCTCTACATTAAACGAATAATGCACTTTACACACATATACTAAGTTTAGAAAAAAGCAACAGTCAGATTCGTGGTCCTGCCTGAGGTTACAGTGAACATTTAGAACAAAATCACGTTTTGCAGTGCTCTTGAAGTAAATTGATTTTTAGTGAAAACTTCACACTTACACCTCTACAATAACTCAATATTAGGTGTAATTAAACGCGCCTTCGCGCATGTATTTTCCTCGATTGCATTTTTATCATTAGAACCATGTCTTAACTCATATCGGGAGAAGTTGACAGACAAAAAGCTGCCTAAAATGTCTTTATTCACCCCAAAGTTGGAACTTTCACCTAAACTAACACAGTGTTGTGTTAAAAGAAAGGTGTACGATGCAAATACTGCCATATGTACGCCTTAATTTTAGAACGAGTTCGCTTCGCACCCTCCGGCCCATGACTGAGTAGTTGACAGACAAAAACGGTCGGAAACATGTTTTTCCTCAAACGTTAAACTTTAATTCACTACATCTAACTCTGCCTTGAGCTTACAGAAACTCGTCTAAGTGCGATATGTAACCCGTGCGACCTACTTTATTTTTATAACACTTCGCGCGTCTCGATTTATAACCGGAGCGATTAACATACTAAAAGAAGGTAAAAACGTGTGAAGAAATCCAGTTTAAGCCAGTTTCGGGCCCTTGAGTCGCAGTCAGTTTGCGTATGACAAAACTTTCGTCTCGCATCCTACTAGAGTCATTGACCAATCAAAAAAGGGAAGAAAAGGTGTTTTCACCCCATAGTACACCCCTGATTTCGAACTTCACTCCAAAAGTAACTCAGTATTGAGTGTTTTAAATGCAATTCACTGCGGCGTGTAGCCCTTGAAACGTACTTTATTTTAATTTTATTCAACATGTCCCGATTTATAACCGGAGAAGCTGGCGGAGAAATGTGAGACAAAACCTGTTTTTAAACCATCCACCAGATTGTAAAGTTTGATCCCCTATATCTAACTCCATTTTGAGTGTAAAAAAGTTTGCTGGTAACCTGGAAGTAGCCGTTGAGTCGTAGTACATTTCTACCTAAAAAAATTTTTTGGTAGGCACTCTATAAGCGGAGTAGTTGACAGACAAGAGATGATCAAAGACTTGTTCTTTACCGCAGAGTTTGAACTTTATCTTACCTCAGAGTTTAAGTTATTTTACCCCAGAGAACCCTTGAACGTACTTATTTTTATTAAACTTCGCACGTCTCGTATCACAACCGGAGCGATTGACAAACTGAAAGAAAGTGAAAATGTTTTTTCGTCCACCACCAGAGTGCAAACTTTAAACTGCCAGAACTAAGTCCACATTGACTTTAAACGAATGCGGTCAAGTGAATAGTGCTCAGCCCTTTCCATAAATAACTTTGGAAAGGCCTATTAAGCAAGGAATTGGCAGACAAAAACAAGCCAAACATTCCACCAATGTTTTCTCAACCCAAGATCTTTCCACTCTTTACATTGCCACTCCAGTAGGTCACATTTCAAAAATTAAAGTGCCATCAAGCTTAATCAATTGTATACATAAAAACGGATGAAACAGAATGCAAAACTGAGTTAGAAAAGTTGTGTAACCGATCAGAATTTAAGACACAATTTCTGAGAAGTTCAACCTTCGACAATGGTGAGTTGTGATAAGTCAAAAATTAATCATACCTCAAAACAAGATATATAGCACAGTTTTTTATTCTAAATATCATGATGCTATTCATTCGACTTGAAAACAAAAATTCGCTGTGCGACAGTACGCCAAACATTGAATTTTCCGCCATTTTCACCATTTTTCATTGCTTTTATTAAAATTCGATCTTCTCCACGAATAATTAATATCATCCATTCAAACAGCTTTCAATCGATAGAAGGATAAATTTTCAATTAGCTGAATGCAAAAACTTTTGATACATTCTAATTTACACTTTACACTGCGGTTTAAACTCAATAAGTATTCGTTAAAAATTACAAAAAATTTTAACTTATTTTCGGTTCCTGTAGGCCCCTTACATATACAGCAAAAATTTTTGCGCTTTTTACACAGCTTGTGCCTTGGACTAAATACAAAAAAAATTTTATCAAAAAAAGTACCCTGGACCACCAAAACAAGCGTCCGATTGACCCAATATACCCAAATTTGCATATAAAAACAGTGCATTGCATAAGCACAGCCTTTTTTCAACGAATACTATCCGTGAAAACAGCTACCAATTCATAGAGAAAAAAATTTCTTATCAGCTGAATGCAAAAAATTGTTATGCACTTTACTTATCACTTTACACTGCAGTTTAAACTTAATACATATTCTTTGAAAATTACGAAAAATTTCAACATATTTACGGTTCCTGCGGGTCTGTTACATGAAAAGCACAACAGTTTGCCCTTTTTATGCAGCACATCCCTTAGTCTAAACATAAAAAAAATTTCAGCAAAATAAAAGTACCCTGAACTACCAAAACAAGCGTCCGATTGACCCATTATACCCAACTTTGCATATAAAACAGCGCATTGCATGAGCACAGATTTTTCTCCACGAATAATCAATATCATTCGTTGAAACAGCTACCAATCGATAGAGAAAACAATTTCTTATTAGCTGAATGCAAAAATTGTTATAAACTTTACTTTACACTTCATGCTGCGGTTTAAACTTAGTATAGATTCGTTAAAAATTACAAAAAATTTTAACATATTTACGGTTCCTGCGGGTCTTTTACGTGAAAAGCAAAAGTTTTTGCCCTTTTTACTCATGGTCTAAATATATAAAGAAATTTATCGAAATAAAAGTATCCTGAACTACCAAAAAAACGTCCGAACGACCCATTATACCCAAATTTGCATATAAAAATAGTGCATTGTATGAGCACAGATTTTTCTCAACGAATAATCAAAATCATTCGTTGAAACAGCTACCAATCAATAGAGGAAAAAATTTCCTATTAGCTGAAGCAAAAAATTGTTATACACTTCACTTTACACTTTACATTACACTTTAAACTTAATACATATTCTTTAGGAATTACAATAATTTTAACATATTTACGGTTCCTATGGGTCTGTCCAGGGTACTTTTTTCTGATAAAATTTTTTTGTATTTAGTCCAAGGCACAAGCTGTGTAGAAAGGGCAAAAATTTTTGCTGTATATGTAAGGGGCCTACAGGAACGGAAAATAAGTTAAATTTTTTTGTAATTTTCAACAAATACTTATTAAGTTTAAACCGCAGCGTAAAGTGTAAAGTAAAATGTATAACAATTTTTGCATTCAGCGAATAGGAAATTTTTTCTCTATCGATTGGTAGCTGTTTCAACGAAGGATATCGATTATTCGTTGAGAAAAATCTGTGCTCATGGAATGCGCTTTTTTATATGCAAATTTGGGTATGATGGGTCAATCGGACGCTTGTTTTGGTAGTTCAGGGTACTTTTATTTTGCTAAAATTTTTTTATGTTTAGACTAAGGGATGTGCTGTATAAAAAGGGCAAACTATTTTGCTTTTCATGTAACAGTCCCGCAGGAACCGTAAATATGTTAAAATTTTTGTAATTTTTAAAGAATATGTATTAAGTTTAAACTGCAGTGTAAAGTCATAAGTAGAGTGTATAACAATTTTTTGCATTCAGCTGATAAGAAATTTTTTTCTCTATCAATTGATAGCTGTTTTTACGGATAGTATTTGTTGCAAAAAGGCTCTGCTTATGCAATGCACTGTTTTTATATGCAAATTTGGATATATTGGGTCAATCGGACGCTTGTTTTGGTAGTCCAGGGTACTTTTTTTTGATAAAATTTTTTTCGTATTTAGTCCAAGGCACAAGCTGTGTAAAAAGGGCAAAAATTTTTGCTGTATATGTAAGGGGCCCAAAGCAACCGAAAATAAGTTAAAATTTTTTGTAATTTTTAACGAATACTTATTGAGTTTAAACTGCAGTGTAAAGTGTAAATTAATATGTATCAAAAGTTTTTGCATTCAGCTGATTGAAAATTTATTCTTCTATCGATTGAAAGCTGTTTGAATGAATGATATTGATTATTCGTGGAGAAAATCGAATTTTAATAAAAGTAATGAAAAATGGTGAAAATGGCAAAAAATTCAATGTTTGGCGTACTGTAGCACAGCGAATTTTTGTTTTCAAGTCAAATGAATAGCGTCATGATGGTTAGAATAAAAAATTGTGCTATATATGTTGTTTTGAGGTATGATTAATTTTTGACTTATCACAAAGTTGGTCGAACTTCTCAGAAATTGTGTCTTAAAAACTATGTTATAACGTTACAGTAGAACCTAATACGCTCTTTACTAATCGGGTAAAATGAGAAAAAAGAAAAGAAAAAGGGTGCATAATCTTTAATTCTCCATCTTTTAAAAAACCGTACAATACAGAAGTGTCCCAGTGTTGCTGTAGGGGCAAGTGTTAGGGGTACTCAAGTTTGTGATAAAACTTTATCAAAAAATTGGGCCGTTTGAAATAAAACAGACTATGTACCGTAATTTTTTGCAAGCAGGTCCAGGGATAGTTGTGCCACTTGGGTAACCCCAACATATGTCTACCCCCTACAGCTATAACGGGACATATCTGGGAGGTGCGTTTTCTTAAAAGATAATAAAGTGAAAATTATGCAACCCTTTTTGTTTACATCCAATATTGAGTATGTGATGAGCGTGTAAAGCTTGGGCGTAACGTTATAACATATAGGAAACTTTTGTTTTTTCTGCAGCGTGTACGCAACTCTCTATGAACGCCGTATACAATTTAAATGTAGAATTGTAGAGGATAAATCTCTAGATGACTTTTTGTTTTTTAAATTTTTAAGTAGTGCACATTGGGAGTTCAAGGAGTACGGAAATCTGGGGGTGAAAAGTACACATGGGCGTGGGGGTATGCACTCCCAGAAGTTAAAATACCCCCCAGAATTCAAATTTTGAATTTTTTTGCGATTTTTTGATGCCATTGGATAGTGCTCGATGAGAAACGTCGAAAAATGGTGTTTTTTTGCCATACGACCACTTTTAAGACTATTTTTTGACATTTGAAAATTTTTTCACCCCCCCCAGAATTTCAGTGCTGCCCACCTATGGTGAAAAGACACATTTTGGTCAAGTTTTCGACTTGTTTATGTCTGCCAACAACTCCGGTTATGAGACCCAAGAAATTTTTTCTGAAATAAATGTACTGAGGCTCTAAGGCTACTTTTTGCTTACCACTTAACTTTTTAACGCTCAATACGGAGTTAGATCTAGGGGTTAAAACTTAGCACTATAGTGAATGGTGTAAAAACAGAATTTGTATAAGATTTCTCTGCCAACTTTTCCGCTTAAGTCAGGATAAATTAAATAGTTAAAATAAAAATGTATGCATGCTCTTCACAAAAAACGCATGTGTGTACACGTGCTCGATTTAATTCAATCGAAAAAATGCTACAAATTGATTCGATACAAATACGAACACAAGACATCCGCGCCGCGTGAATTTTGAACGAAGAAGGGAAACACGTTTACAACGCAATGAAAAACGCGGGATTACGAATTAGTGGCGTGTTTGTAAGCGCATTAAATATTTGTTTTCACTTATAATAAACCATGGTGGGCAAAAGGCTGCCCAGCGATTGACCTTGATCCACCAAACCGCCGGCGTCGGACGCCGACGATTGGTTGGCGGCGACGGCGTGCCCCGTCACGTGCTGCCACGTGGCGCGCAAAGCCGCGTTTTCGCTCAGAAGCGACTCGTTGCTCGCGCGCAAGTCGTTCACCGTCTTCAGCAGCAATTCGTACGTGCGTTGCAGTTCGGCGTTTTCGGCTAGCAAAATCGACCTGTGAAATATAAAGTGCTAGTGTAAGCAACAGTCTTGTTGAAAATCGGCTTGTAAAACGTAAAGTGCGAGTGTGAACAACAGTCTTGTTGAAAATAGACTCTAAATTGCTAGTGTAAACAACAGTCTAGTTAAAAATAGTCTCTAAGTTGCTAGTGTGAACAACAGTCTTAATGGAAATCGGCTTGTAAAACATGAAGTGCGAGTGTAAACAACAGTCTAGTTGAAAATGGACACTGAATTGCTAGTGTAAACAACAGTCTTGTTGAAAATCGGCTTGTAAAAAGTAAACAACAGTCTTGCTAAAATCGGCTTGTAAATGTAAAGTACGAGTGTAAACGGCAGTCTACCTAAAAATCGGCTTGTAAAATGTAAACTACGAGTGTAAACAACAGTCAAGCTAAAAATCGGCTTGTACAGCGTGAAGTGCGGTGTAAAGAACAGCCTTGTTAGAAATCGGTTTGTAAAATGTCAAGTGCGAATGTAAAGAAGATCCTTGTTAAAAATCGGATTGTAAGTGCAAGTGCTAGTGTAAACGACAGCCGTGTTAAAAATCGGCTCGAAAAATAAAACAAGCGAATGTAAACAACAGTTCAATAAAAACGGCTTGTAGAACGTAAAGTACGAGTTTAAAGAAAAAATCTGTAGAAAAAACTGCCTGTAAAATAATAAAGCGAATTTAAAGAATAGTCTTGTTAGCAACATCGACCCGTAAAATAAAAAGTGCGAGGATAAGGAACAGTCTTGCAAGCGAAATGCGCCTGTAAAATGTAAAGCGTGAGTGTAAAGAACAAGATGTAATGTTAATTCAGCGTAAGGTGCAAAATGCAACGAAGTGAGAGTGTAAAGAGCAGTCTTGCTAAATGTAACGAACAGTCTCAAAAATATTTACAAGATTTACATTAAGTGTGTAATGTGTGAAATCTATGAAGAAAAGTTCGAGTAAATAATACCCCTTTTAAATGTAGTGAACTGCCTTGAACATGCGTTTACATAGGTAAATAGAAACTGTTTAACAAAACCTTCAAATTCTGTGGCAATCAATAGGCATATGAAGTTGTACAATGATGCAAAATTGTATATTCTAGGCTGTCTCAAAATAATGATCTTGCTGGGTTTGGGGGTTTTCAACCCCCCCAAAATTCGCGATCTTTCGCAACTTTCCAAAAATTCCTTGAAACTCGCAGAAAAGGTGTTTTTTAAAGCGTTTCTAGCAATCTGTTTGCTCGAAAGTGACAACACCATATACTCGTGTTTCGGCTATTGTATTTTGTTCAATTTATTCCATCTTTTTCTATTTTTTTCGAAATATTTTTGTGTTTTCATGCTCTAAAAAGGTAAAGTATCGTCAGAAACGCCGGAAACTATGTTTTGACGCGTACCCACTATTTTGGGCCCAAAAAAGGCACTTTAAAATTTCATCCCACAGAATTCTAATGCTGTGCATGTCTGTTCAAAATCACTTCCGTAACTATTTATGCATGTACATTTGTACATATCTCCTCGTACAAGTTAGTTGAAGATTGCTATTAATATGCAAGGTTTCGTGAAAAAGGTTACAATTATACAGGTTCACATTTAATTTTTTCTATATTTCTACTGCATTTAAACTAAAAAATAAAATTAAAAAAATTATAATTTACCTTTTAAAAATTATGATTTTAAGAGTGTAAAAAAGTACTTTTATATAAATGTAAAGAAAATTGTCCACATTCATAAAATCATGAACTTACTACATAAATAGCCTTCGATAATGAACCAAAAATAATACGTTCCGCGAGTTAGAGAGACCGAAAATCATAGAAGAACGGGAAAAATTTAAAAATTCACAACCAGAAGAAGTATTCGATTCACAAGTTTCATAAAACATCTTCTTTCTTAGTTAGCGCCAGACATGATCTGGAAGGGTGTTCAGGAGGGTTTTCACCTCCCCAGAAATTTTTTCACCCCCAGAATTCGCGATTGTCCGAAAGTTGCCAAAAATTTTCCTAAAAATTCGTTGAAAAGTTGCTTTTAAAAGCGTTGTTAGCCATCGATTTGCTCAAAAGCAGACATGTAACACGAAAGATGGGGGATCCCCCACCTAAAGTCGGTCGTCCCTCATCCCCCTAAGCCAGATAATTTTTGACCCCCTCCCGATTTTCGAAAAAAAAATTAATTTTTTGGTCGTTTTTAGGTGTTTTTTGACCGTTTTTGGCCAAAAATTGGCTAGACCTCCCAACCAAAATTTTGAGCCGTTACATGTATGCTCAAATGTGTCAATTGATAACCGATCAAATGTCTTATGTGTAGGATACAGAAACCATTATAAATATTTATATACGTATAACTTCGATAAGTCAAACTCACTTGAGGCTAGAGTCATCAATAGATTCGCGAAGGCGAACCTGAGTTGGATTTGAATACACGGTCTGAGGGCTATTGTAAATTTGGGCGAATTGATTAGATCCAACAACGCTGGGGTTATATGGCGATTGCATACCACTCGGTCCATAGTCATAAGAACCATACTTCTGCCTTTTTGTATCATTGAATTGGGCATCACTGAAACGGTTGAGGTCAATAGTACAATAATAAGACAATACACATTATTTCAGTGACATATGTATGTAGAGTGCTCGCCACGAATGCTGACGCTCTAATATGCTTCACAAGATGATAGAGCTTGTTAAAGGATATATGTTCAATACTTCGTTCACGTGTGGGCGGAAATGGGACCGACATGTTAAAGATATATCCAGTAACAAGCTCTATCATCCTCTCAAGCATATTAGAGCGTCAACTTTCGTGGCGAGTAGTGTACAGGCCCGTATCCAGGATTTTATTCCGGAGGGAGGTCAGATATTTCGAGAACCTCTAGGAGATGGGCAAAAATAAAGACATTTTTGAGCATATCTCAACGAGCTCTATGCAATGGTTAAAAAATGTTAGGAAAAGTTTTAAAATTTTTCACTTTATTCCATACTCATATTACACAAATCTATCGTTTAAACAATATACACAACTGATTTCTTATCATTCAATCGACGAATAATTTCCTAACTTCTGTCTTTGTAATTAATCTTTGTCATTCACAAAGAAAAACAATACAGAAGTTGAATGATTTGACGCGAAGCGCTGAAAAATTTGACATGTTCTACTTGTCAAAATCAAATTTGAGCGCTTTGGGCGGGCTAGAAGACAAAACTATACATAAGCGATAAATCCGGCGCGAAGCACCGAAAAATTTTGAGTTTAGTAGCTCAAAAGTACGCTGAAAACCTGCTTTGGTGGTGTTTATACCTACTTTGAGAATTTTTCATGTTTTCCTCTGGGGGACCCTTGTGTGTTTCAAAAATTATTTTTAATTTCCGGGGGGCGGCCCCCGCCCCCTAAATACGGCCCTACAGATGTATGTGTCCATTTGAAGTAAGAACGGAGGCGATTTAGCAGCTTTAACTTCAAAAATTCTTGAACCCCTAAAATTTAGGTGCTCTATAATGCAGGTTATATATGAAAAAGTATGATAATAATAATAATAATAATAATAATAATAATAATCATACTAATAATAATAATAATAATATTTTGTATTATTCCAACTACTACACATATGTAGACATGCGTCCGGAAGATTAGATAGGACCATACGTGCAACAGGGGATGGATCTCTTCACCGAAAGTTGGTTGTCCCCTCATCCACCCAAAGCAGGAAAATTTTTGAACCTCCCGATATTCGAGAAAAAATGAATTTTTTTGGCCGTTCTTAGGTGTTTTTTGGCCATTCTGACCAAAAATTTGAGGTCATTTACTCTACTAACCTAAAAATGGCTGAGGACCCCCACCTAAAATTTCGAACCGTTACATCACAGGACCATATATATGTAATTCGAAAGGATTCTTCCCTTCCTGAAAATTTTTCATCTCCCCCTTCCAAATTCGCGATTTTCACGAAAACAAAAATCGTAGAAAAGGTGTTGCTTTAAACGTTTTTAGCTATCTGTTTGCTCAAAAAAGTCAGATTTTCGGCGCTTCGGGCCGTTTACGTACATACTAACTTATTCGACTATATTTTGTTCAATTTACTCAAATTTTTCTGATATTTTTTTCGAAATGTTTTTTATCGTTTTTACGCTCTAGAAAGATAGAGCATCGGCAGAAACTACCAAAAAATTATGTTTCTGAATTATATCTACCATAAATGGACAGCATGGGAATCCTGGAGGGGAGAGGGTGGTGAAATTTTCAAATGCCTTTTCTGGGCCCAAAAACAGCGGATACGCGTTAAAAAACCTTTTTCCGGCGTTTCTGACAATGCTCTATCTTTGCAGAGCATAAAAAAATTTCGAAAAAACAAAACATTAAGTCGAATAAATTGAACAAAATATGGTCAAAACATGAATAAACGGTCGGAAATTTTGACACTTCTGAACAAACAGATGGTCTAAAAACGCTTAAAAAAGCACCTTTTCCGCGAATTTTTCGAAAAATTCTGAAAAATCGCGAATTCTGGAGAGAAGTGAAAACATTTCGGGGGTGAAAAACATCAACTTTGATAAAACAAAAAAAGCACCCTTCGATTAAAAGATTATTACTGTTGAAAAAAGTGAAACGCTCTGCGGTATGGATCTATTAAACCACAGGAAACTATGATATTGAAGACAGAAACCTCCCCAGATCATTTATGAATGTCCGCCGTTTCAAAGCCCAAAAAAATTTCAAAATTGCATCTCCTCGAATCCCCAAGCTGCGCATGTCTGATTGGGACCCCCGAGAATCCGGAAGGACCCTTAATTGAACTCGACAATTTTATGCAATTTGGCCCTATCAAACTACCAGAATTAGGTTGTTGCCCAGGTGCATATAATCGCACCTGGGCGTGGGGGGTTTTAAGGGATATGCACCACACCTGGGCGTGGGGGGGATGCGGGGTGATGCACCCCCCCAGAAACCAAAATACCCCCCAGAAATCAAAATACCCCCCCAGAATTCAAGTTTTGAAAATTTTTCGTTTTTTCGCAATTTTTTGATGCCAATGGATAGTGCTTGACGAGAAACGTCAAAAAATGGTGTTTTTTCGCCATACCACCATTTTTAAGGCCATTTTTTGACCTTTGAAAAATCTTGCACCCCCCAGAATTTTCTTGCTGCCCGCATGATATGCACCCCCGAGAAACTAAAATACCCCCCAAAATTAAATTTTTGAATTTTTTCTGTTTTTTTCGCAATTTTTCGATGCCAATAGATAGTGCTCGATGAGAAACGTTGTAAAAATGGTGTTTATTCGCCATACCACAATTTTTTGATCTTTGAAAAATCTTGCACCCCCAGAATTTCGGTGCCGCCCACCTATGGATATAATGCCAATTGCCAAATACCCTATGTTAATGTTTTTCGTTGCATAGCTTCCTTTCAAATCTCACTTCGGACTCCGAGGGCCATATTGAACGTCGCGATTATTGTAATAACGAGCTCCAGCCGCCTTTGCTTGTTTTCCTATTCCCATACGTTGTTGCTGTTCGTAAATCGGATTAATGTGCCAAAAGCGGCACGAATCTCCCCTGCGGCACTTATTGTTCAAAAATTCCTTGCACAACGGACGATCGTCGACCTCAGAGATATTAGAGCGATTTAATGGCTAAATTTGCTAATCAATCAATTCATCATTTATAATTCGTTAATTTATATTACACAATTTGATAATTTGCTATTCGCGCACATGCGCACTGGGGAGTATGATGCACCCTCTAGCAGGACTTTTAAAAGCATACTCCCTCAGGCCATTTTGGGCCAAAACCTATCGCTCGAATCATGATTTTAGAGATATTAACTTCATGTATTGCTTTTCATTACGATACACGAAATTCGAGTACAAAGACGGGTAAGAAAATTGTTCACAGCCGACTTTGAATCGGAACAGATGAGAAATCCGCTATGCAGATAGTTTGAATAACATAAGTTTTGTATGCAACTTATAAACAAAGTAAAAAATTTTCGAATTTTTGTTTGAAATTTTTCGTCACTATCTTTTAGAGCAGACAGACAAGTGTTTAAATGCCATTATTTTTTGCTCAATGGTCAGGCCCGTCCCGTATCCAGGATCTGGCCAAGGGAAGGGGCGCGCAGACCAGAAGTAAATTGGCTAATGCCTCGAAAATTTCGTAGGGATAGCTCGTAAAAACAGCATTTTCCGACGTTTTTCGACATGTTCTAATCGTCAAGCTCATAAAATTGAAGTTTTTCCAGAAAAAATCCTCTCTCTAAATAGGCTGTGAAAAAAGGCAATTTTTGGTCTCGCTTCAGGCAGAACTATAGGAAATACTTCACATACGGGCCTAAATATTTTCTGACAAGCAGATGCAATTTTCCCATCTTTCCATCTTACCAGCCAAAATTCTTTTAACAGCAATACCAGCAATCAGGAACTTTCTTTCACACTATTTCCTATTTGTTTGCTATGCAAGTTAGATACATTTTACATAATCACCTCAGACATTCCAGGATTCAACGCAACAATTGCTTTGGCCATTTCCAAATCGATTTTGCCACTTTTCGCGTAGTGTTCAGACGAAGTTTGATTACAATGCAAATAACGACAAGTAGGCCTCATGCATCCTACAGTAATTAAGAATGTTTTGCGTTGAATCATTAGAAAGTAAGCAATTTCGTTTTTGTGTATCGGTAAACTATTATTTCAACACAACGTCTCAATTAATTACACGGTTTTATGTGTCTAAGCCGACGATAGATGCAAAATAAGTCACAAAATTTAGTCAAAAAGCTGCATTGCAAAACAAAAAGATTGATTCCTATTCAACACAGGAAAAATTTTTTTCCTAAATGAAACTAGTCGCATCACAATAACTAAGAGTCCCTCACTTATGTAATAAGTTCCTAAAATCGGTTAATTTCACATCTATCATCAAAAGTTACAAGAAATCCAACTTTTTGTACAAAAAAACAGCGAAAGAAAATATCCTAAAATCTCCTATATTCAATTGCAATAGCCGCTGAACTAGTCTTTCTTCAATTTAGCATTGGAAAATCGGCCAAAGACTGCCTATACTTTTTACAAAGTTGTGTAAAGACGGCTCCAAAAATCTTTATGCGAGCCTTAAAATCTTTGTCCCGTACGAAAAAAAACGGTTTTTTCTTGGTCCGTACCTTGTTGGTTCTCTACATTAAGTTTCAAGAAAGCCTGGAATATGAAGGCGAGAAAGTTCTTTTATTTAAGACCATTTGGCTTGGAACGACCCTCTACGGATGCAAATACATTACATTAAAAGGGTTTCGGTCACCTCTCCAGAATTCGCGATTTTTCAAGAAAAATCGTAAAAAGGTGTCGTTTGTTTGTTTAAGAAAGTCAATTTTTTTGCTCTTCCAGCCATATACTCATTTTTTCGCTATATTTTTTTCAAGTTGCTATTTTACCAATATTTTTTCGAATTTTGTTTTTACGCTCAAGAGAGCATCGTCAAAAACGCCGAAAATGAAGTTTTTGACGCTAATCCCTCGTTTTTTAGCCTAAAAATGCATTTTAAAATTTAACCCTCCCTCAATATTCCCGTGCTGTGCATTTCTAAACATGCACCTCTAAAAAACTTACAAAATTACGGCAAATACAAAGTAAAAATAGAAACAGAATTTCAGAAAACCCATACATTGAATTTATGATACATATGCAGGTTTCCATATCACCTTAGTTTATGGAATAAGCTTAATTATGCAAACATTACCTTCGCTACTTGTTTGATATTCATAGCAAAAGTGGTATTCAGCCTGCTGAGCTGACTTATCGCCGCTGCTAAACTTCTTGTCATACGAGCGTAGTTCTTCATCTGGCGGATGATAAAATTTGCAACGTGACCGGTTGCATATCTTATTCAAGAAATCGCGGCAGACGTCATTACGCTGCGACTTCTGCGGCGAACCGCGATCTGGACTGCTCATATTCTGGAAAATTTTGCAGGAAATATAGGGAAGACCGAATTAGAACAGGCAAGGAGTACGCACACTAGCCCGACACGATTCTTCTGTAAGGGTTAGCCATCTCTGAAGCTTCTGGAGCAATATACGGTATAAGGTTACTTGAGATATCCCCCCAAAAAAGTTCGCTTTCGGGCTAACGAGTATGTAAGTGTGCAAACAGTAATTTTATGACCTTTATATTGATGCATCCATCCTCTAGGATTAATGAACAAAAACTTTTTTTGAAATTTTATTAATTAGTACCTACCTAGTAGATGATATAAACATGGTCCAAAATGTGACCTATTGGCACTAGGCATCGAAAACCTTATAGTCTCAAGAAAACGACTCGTTAAATCTAAATTGCACAGAATAAAAGAAGGTATGTCGAAAAGCATGCAAGTGCGAGATTTGCGGAAGACTTTTCACTGCATCCCGCGTAATATTAAGTAGGGGGCACATGCCCCCGAAATTTTTCAGATATACTGTTGATTTTTCTGTTGCAATAACGCGTGTCCAGATAACTGAGATTCAAAAAGGCAAAAACGTCCAAATTTTCCGGCGCTTCGCGCCGAGTCATTATTATTTATTGTTATATAGATCCAATGAATTTAAAAGCTTGAATCAGCTAAAATAATCCAGCACTTCACATCGCTTTAGTGATTTAATGCACTAGGTATTTGTTCGTTGAATGAAACTGCGCATACTTCATAATAGTAAAAGTGCGAAAATGATTGTGTACCAGTTTGTCTATTCTTGTCTTTTGTGTACCAATTTGTCTATTCTTTGCCTTGTTTATCTTGGTTTACAAAAACACATAGTCCTATTTTAAATGAAAAGAATGGCCAAATTTTCTTATGTTTCTGCGCATTTCCAGGCCACAAATGGGCCTGAAAACGGTAAGAACAAAATTTTTATTGATACATTTTTCTATATCTTATTGGCAGTGATTCGAAACCGAGATTTGGCCGATTTTGCGAAAATTTTAACGTTACTATTTTACATTAAATGCTTTTTTTATCAAATTTACTGGGACTCTGTCCCGCAGGCACGTAGATGGCCCTCCTATTTTGGGAGGACCAACACCAATTTTGGGGGGCCTAAGCCAGAAATAGCACAAAATAATGTGTGAAAAAACCTATTTTTCCGTTTTTTTCTGAATTTGGGGGGTCCGGACCCCTTTCCCCCACAGCTACGTGCCTGCTGCCCCGGACCCCGCTGGGAACGCTTGAGCGCACCACCTTACCCCCGCAGCCGTAAAATCTCGTTGTACATGTGCAACGAGATTTAAGGGAGAACGAGCCAGGTAAAAGGGTTAGGAATTTCTAAAAATTTCCAGCGTTTCGCGCCGGCATTAATTTGTCTGCTTTGTATGATTTAAGCGGTATAAATTAAGTGCAAAAATGTCAAAATTTTCCGGCGCATAGCGTCGCCAGTTACCCTTCTCTTTTTGTAAAGCTCCAGCATCGCGCTTAAAAGCCTGAATCACTCAAAATATCGTCAGACAAACTTAGT
Organism: Mermis nigrescens; assembly: GCA_036768485.1. Lineage (NCBI taxonomy): Eukaryota > Metazoa > Nematoda > Enoplea > Mermithida > Mermithidae > Mermis > Mermis nigrescens. The sequence continues at coordinate 1,584,576 of JAVLUZ010000145.1, forward strand.
AATTCGCATTTTCTTGTTAGAAGCTTGAACTGTCAAAATTGTTTTGTACAAATTTGATAATTTTCTGCTCTGTCAGACTATTAGTATTCACAGAGCTACAAAATGTTGAGGGCGGCAAAAAATGAGTAAATTTCTTGGCATTTTGCGCCACTTATGATTTCCGAACTGTTTGTCAATAGAAAGGCCGTAAATTGTACATGAAAACGGTAGGAATTCCAAAAATTTTCGGCACTTCGCGCCGCTTTACACTTTTCGTATTTTTGATCGTCAGAAATCGATAAATTAGCTAGGCTACACTACTAAAGGGCGAAAAACTCAGTTTTACTATGCATACGTTACAGGCATTCATTGCAAAAGTAGTCTTTAAAAATGTTTGTTTACGCCCCCCGAACCAAAATCCTGGCTACGCCTCTGTTTTTAATACATTTTATAAACAATTAGGTAAAAATTAAAAGCGAGTCCTTTTCCTGACTTTCGACGCAATACTGTATATAGACGTTTTTCCGAGGTCGGCTATCCAACTCCCAAAACAGGCACAACAAAATTCAAATTTCGAAGCTCTGCTCAACAAGGGCAAGTTTTAAATCCGATGTAACTTTACTTAACTACGCTCCTAGGTGTTCAAAATCATATACGGGAACGGGTGACACCATTCGATTTAAAAACCCGTACATTACGAGCTCGGAATCGGCCCAATAGCCTGCAGTCGTAAATTAATCAACAATTGTGACCTAGGAAATGTATACATCGTAAGGAAACTATTTTAAGGAAAAAACTTCGCAACTGACTAACCGTTGAAAATTCAGGATACAATTTTTTATTAGGTTCCATTTCAAATGGCCCTTCCCGAAAAATCATTTACGATTGGAAACATGTACAAATTGGTCTAAAACCAGCAAATCAGAATGAGGAAAGCGAACTCGCAGCAACCTATTTTCTCGACAGCTAGAGTGAACAGATTATCTAGAGAATAGGCAACAGATTATCGTTTAGAACAAATCGAAAACTTTTTTGGGAAAAACAAAGTGAAACGAAGGCAAAAACGGTTGAAAATCAAAAATTTCCGGCAAAAAAGGTAGAAATTGACTAGAAACTGAGTTTAGTTCTCTCGCTATTTTTGGCGCAATTTTAACACAGCAAAGCTTCGAAATGACCCCCAGGCGGACCATCCTGGGCATCTATGTATAGTCAGAATTCGGCTGATTATTACTGATGGTTTCCTCCACACCTGGGCGTAAGGGTTTGGAGGATATGCACCCCCACCGCGAAACCAAAATACCCCCCAGAATTCAATTTTTGAAAAAAATTGTTTTCCACATGCTCGATAAGAAACGTTGAAAAATTGTTTTTTCGCCATACCACCATTCTAAAAGGCCATTTTTTGACCTTTGAAAAATCCTGCACCTCCCCAGACTTTCGGTGCCGCCCATCTATGGTTCCCTCTATGTATGTACAACGTAAAAGAGAAAAAACTTATAGTAAACGAAGCGAAATAGGTTTGCGATTAGTAGAATGAAAATTAATGTAGGTCGTCTTAAATAAATACGGCCGACATTTGAAGCAATGTGTCATCAAAATCGTTTATTCCAAAACCGTATTCGAAAAATACATAAAAATCAATATCGTAAAGCGACGAATACGATAAATAGATTCAAGAATAGACTCCAATAATTATATTATCGCCAGATGTTTTATCCGGCCGCAACTGGCCTTCTATATGTCGCGATAACTAAACCCAAACGTCCCTGCATAGCACAATCAACAATAATTAATATCGAATGCGAGCGAACGCATAAACTAATCTTAGCACAGTATGCAAGCGCGCAAAAAATTTAAACAATTAGTTTAGTTGTAATTAGCAGATTTTGTTAACTATAGTGTTAACTGGGTACTCAAGTTTAAAAACTCGAACAAACGCGGAGCCGATAAAAATTGAAATTCAATTTCGACACAGTTCGTGCACTTTCTTAGATATTATTTTAGAAAGAATGCGGTATATGTGTACACATGGGCGTACGGGGTCTCGACCCCCCGAGAGACCTCCCGACCCCACATGATTAAATTTTCAAAATTTATTTCTTTTTTCGCGATTTTTTGATGGCGACAAGCTTGATGAAAAATGTCGAATACGGTATATTTGCCTTTACTATACATTTATTGGCACTTTTTTGACATTTTTAATGTTCCGTCATTAATACACATGCACCAAAAACGTTTTTTCAATGTTGATGAAAACAGGGCTATCCAAAGGAATAAATATTTTTGGGGCAAATTACGAAATATTGCACCAAAAACTCAATTCTGGATCTGGGAACAGGGGGACAAAAATGGAGTTTTTGGGCCCAAGCAAGCTTAAAAACTGATATAAGCGCAAAAATAGCATTAGAACTACTAGGTACGTTATCACAAATTTTCTGGTCAATTTGAAGCACTTTTGAAGAAAATTTTAAATTTTCGCCCGTTCCTGGCGTTCATTTCGCCTTATTTACCCCACAAAATCTTTCATTTTCATTGTGGGGGTCTAGACCCCCAAACGCCCCACGTGCATATCTGGTTCAGACTAGCCATGCACGTGGGGGAACCTGACCCCCCAGAATGGAAAAAATGGAAAACCCTGTGGGGAAAATGAGGCAAAATTGAGGCCAAAATAGGATTTAAAATTGGAAAACTTTCTTTCAGATTGCTTCAGATTGACCAGAAGTTTCAGAGTGCTTCAGATTGATCATTTTGGCCCAAAAAAGCTCAATTTTAGACCCCTTCCCCAGATCGTCCATGCTGTGCAACTATGGTCCATACCCCCAGCCAGGTTCATGCGTAACCGCAAACAAGAGTAGTCCTTTGCAAAACTTAAAGCTCCGAAATTGATTAGCGCATTAAATTGTTCAAAATTGACATTATACCATCGACCGTGATTATAAATATTCATTTTAAATTTTGCCAGTAATATTTGATTCGCTCAATATAAATCGGATAATTGTCCAATAAGTCGCGTCCGTGAATTATCGTCCAATCTAAACAATGCGCCGACAATTGGCCGATAATTTTGGCCAACGCTAAGACGACGTTTAAGGTTAGCTCCGCCCAGGCTTTCAAAAATTGCCAAGCCCACTTCGACCATTCATTAATTAGTTTCGACAAGCGAAACCATGTCGGTTTGGATTGATCGCGTATCTGAGCGATTTTTTCAATCAGCCATTTTCGTCTCGCTTCGAAATCAAATTCTTCTACTTGATGCCAAATCTGATTGGTCAATTGGATAGCGTTACGCTTGGTCGATAACCACGCCTTTTAAATACGTACAATATAAAATTTGAACAATTAACATTCCTTAAAGGACTCTTAAGGATTGAGTTACCTATGTTATAACACAGGACGACATCGTACATGATCTGGGGGGTTTCACCCCCAGCAATTTCCTGAAAATTCGTAGAAAAGGTGCTTGTTTAAGCGCTTTTAGCTATCTATTTGCTCAAAAGTGTCAAATTCGCGGCGTTTCGCGCCATATACTCATGTTTTGACTGAATTTTCTTATATTCATACTTTTTTGAAATATTTTAGAGTATCGTCAGAGACGTCGAAAAACGTTGCTTTTATCATTGATTTTTGGGCCCAAAAAGGCACTGTAAAATTTCACCCTATCCAGAATTCCCATACTGTGCATATCTTTAAATTATCATATTTTCGCGCGATAATGCAAAGCATACAACGACCACCTGTTCCATATAACATAGGCACTAAATCCTTGTGAGACCTTTAACCAATGTAAGTTGTTCAAATTTTGTGGCGCGTTTCGCACATTTGATATTTGCATTTAATACATATTTATTTTTCGTTTATTTTATGTTTATTTATTTTGATATTATTTTAATGTCTATCAACCATACGTGTACAGCATGGGGATTCTAGGGGACGAGGGGATAGGGTTAAATTATAAAGTGCCTTTTTTTAGTCCAAAAATGGTATATAGATACGCGTCAAAAACAGTTTTTCAGCGTTTCTGACGATGCTCTATCTCTCAAGAGCATAAAAACATATAAAATTAAAAAAAAACAAAAAACTGAACAAATTGAACAAATAGATAACTAAAAACGCTTAGAAAAGCATATTTTCTAAAAATCTTTAAAAAATTTCTGGCAACTTTTAGATAATCGCCAATTCTGGGAGACGGGGTTAAAAACTTTTTGCTGATGAAGGGGAGGGTGGAAATTTTTCCGAGAAAGGAGGGAGTGAAAATCCACCAATCCCCAGATCATGAATGCTCTCAATTTATTTATTTGTATATAACAATGTATTTGGCAACAAATTACGGCCTCTGAAGCGTTACTTTTTTACTTTTTCGGAGAAAAACATAACGAAATAGCATGAAAGAGCAAATCCACGAATTCGGAGAGCCAAAAGACCATAATTCTCAGAAGTCGATTAATTACTTCCCGTAAATGCATACTTGAGGCCAATGTTTTCTGTACAAGGTCCCTTTGTACATGTACAAAGATGGTCACCAAAAGTCTTTGTACATTTTATACATGCAAATTTTTGTGTACTAAAATATGGTACAGTAGCACTGTTAGTACGGGTAAACAGAATTTTTCTACCTTAGGTAGCGTATTTTAGCTAATTTCCGGGTTTCTGACGAGAAAAAATACTAAAAATTGTCCAAAAACTGCGCGAGGCGCTGAAAAATTTGGCAATTTTCCTATCTAAATGCAATTTCTGCCATTATAAAGATGAATAGAACACACGATTACTCATTTCGGCGCGAAGTTTTAGGTATTTAAGACTTTTACATTTTCTGCCTTTCCAAAAATCTTTGTAAATGTATGAAGACGGTCCCGAAAAGTCTTTGAACATCGGGAAAAATCTTTGCCGAATACAAAAAAACCATGTTACAGACAGGCAATATGTATTAATATGTATGTACTCAGCAGGAATACCTGATATACATATACATATAATATAGAGAGGTCTGCTTACTTAGACCATGCCCTTAACCAACAGTATTTCGGGCATCGCGATACACTGAGATGGCGGGGAGACGAAATTTAAATAAATAAATATAAGAATTAAATTATTTAATATTGAATTGTTTGAAACTAAATTATTCCAATCTTAACAAATTCGACACCAGTAAGCTTCTTCGAGCTTGATAATCCGTCAAGTAACCCAACTAACAACTTTTTAATACTAGAAGCATAGCACACCATACTTGCACATAGGGAGGGGTGATAGGGGGTATTACCACACATAAGCATGGGGTTTGGTGGTTTACGCTCTCAGAATCTGAAACCCCCAAATTCGATACCCTTAACATTGAATTTTTAATGCTATTTTTGGAAATTCACCCCATCTGACTTCCCCACAATTTGGCTGCTGCCCACGAATGAGTTTTACCCCTAAAGCTGAAGGACCTAAACGTTTGATACAGTCCAGCGATTTAAACCCCCAAATCAATGTATTTTATTTATTTTGACATAATATGCCTAAAAGAACGCTTACCAACTCAAAATTTTAGATTAATCTCTTCCTGACCATAAATTCTTGATATTGCCCTTCCTGGCCACCTTGACTATGAGCATTTACGTAGAACCCTTACTTTGATAGTTCCACGTTATCCTCAACTGGCCCTTTTTCGTCAAATATCTGACGTCATCGCACAAAGATTTAAGGTCAAACTCTGATTGGTCTTTATTAGCGGCTTTTTGACTACTTTTGGCTGACAAAGATGGCTGAGATGAGCATTGAGCCAAGAGGAATATGGACAAGGCACCGGATAATAACAGGAAACTGGCAGCGGCGATGAGAACAAATTTGCATATCCGTCTTGAAACTTAAAATTGAGGATTACTGATGGTAATTTATTGACTAAAGAAATGCACGAGGATTGCAAGTCTTAAGACTTAAAAGTTCGAAAAACGTGTCTAATCTAAATTAGTCAAATTTATAGTCCATTTTGTCGACGATTTTGCCGGGGTATGAAGAAACTTGCGACGGGTGAAGCCAAACATGTATAGCATGAAATTTTAGGGGGGGTGAGCACCGGAAAAATTAAAAAATACCTTTTTGGGCTCAAAACCCATGCGTATAAAAACGCAATTCTCGACGTTTCAAACGGCGCTCGCTCTTTTTAAAACAAAAAAACCAAAAAAATCGAATAAAATTTGGGTAAATTGAAGAAAATATAGTCAAAAATGTGTTTATGGAGCGAAGTAATGAAAATTTGATACTTTTAGCCTAAATATAGCTAAAAACACCCAAAAAGGACCCATTCTTCGATTTTTTTCCGAAAATCGGGGTGAAACCCCTCCAAGAACACGAATTGATGAAACCTAAACACCACGTACAGTTCTTAATAAGAACACTCAAGAATCCTTAAGTTTTGCTAAGGATTTTCAAGCCAACCTACATAGCATAGGACATTGTTTTAAAAAATGCAACGAAATACGACGACGATTTGGAAAGTCCAATGTTATAAAATAAGCTTGTAATCCTTAGCAGAAATTAAGGATAGCTAAGTTATCAAATTTCTTATAGGAAAAGTGCATATCCGTTAGGCGTACACTTACGGCTATTCTTTTTCAAAGTCCTGCTTTCTTCCTTCTTTTGCTTTTTAGAACCTGAAAGCAATAAAACAGATAAAAAAGATAGACTAAAAATGCATGATTGAAAAAGTACAAACCTTTCTTTGTGTTATCTTGGTCAAACTTTTGCTCATTAGACCGAATGGACGAATGCTGATTACCATTAGCCATTTGATGAGTGTTCTTTTTTCTATTCTCCTTCTGTTTCTTCTTTTCCGCTTGTGACTGTTTAAATTCCGCCTCTTCTTTCAATTTTTTAGTCGCTTCTTTCTCTAGGAGTGAAAAATATGAAACGATAAAAAGACTAAAGTGAGTACATAATTGAAATACTTACATTAAGTATTAGATTGCAAACGATTTCCATCTACATACAGTAACGGACATGTAAGAACTCACAATTTTGGGTGATCGTCGATGATTCTGACGGGAGGGGTACGTAACATTTAATTTTTGACTAAAATAGCAAAAAAAGGCACAGAAGAGGGCACAAAACGTAAGAATTTGCCAAAAATCGGGAAAGGTGGGGTTCAAAAATATGAGTTCCAGGGGAATGGGGGACGGCCAAATTTGGGTAAGGAGGATCCCCCAACCAAATGTTACAAGCTGGCCTGTATTCAGGGAAAGGGAGGGGGCCGCCCCTCCAGAAAATCTAAAATAATTTTATGAAACACACAAGGGTCCTTCAAAGTGAAAAATAAAAAATAAGTCTAAAACCACCAGAATAAGTTTTTAGCGTACTTTTGAACTGGTGATTCATCGTTTATCAATAGTTTTTGTGTTCTATCCCGACCAAAAATCGTTCAAATTTGAGTTAGACAATTAGAACATGCCGATTCATTCTTTTTCTGCATTGGTTTTCTTTGTAAATCACGAAGATTAACTACAAAGACAAAAGCTAGGAAATTATTGGTCGATTAAATTATGGTAAATCAGTTCTTTACATTGTGTAAACGATAGATTTGTGTAATATGAGTATGGAATAGTGTGAAAATTTTTGGAAAGTTTTTTCATTAATTGCATAGAGCTCGTTTAGATCTGCTCAAACAAGCCTTTATTTTTGGCCATCTAATGGTTCTCGAAATATCTGACTCCGAAATTTTGCCCCCCCTCCCAAAAAATAAAATCATTAAATCCAGGAAACGGGCCTGGTTCAGTGTTATTTTGAACATGCAAATTTTTGTGTACTATAGTACAGTAGCGATTTGAGTGTGGTAAAACGTTTTCAATCTTTGGTAGTGTATTCTAGCTAATTTATGGGTTTCTGATGCCAAAACTTACTGAAAATTGTCTCGAAACGGCGCGAAGCGCAGAAAAATTTGACATTTTTCACTACTCATATCGGCGCAAAGCGTTGAAAATTTTGGGAATTTTACACCTTTTTACAGTTTTTGTCTTCCCAAAAATCTTTATATATTTTGTACACAAATTTTTGGATACTATAATATGGTGGTAGCACTGTTTTTTTGTACGAGCCTCTTTGTACATGTACAAAGATCTCCGAAAATTTTTTTGTACATATATTTTTTTGTACATATAAAGTATAGATATGCGAAAATTTTTTTGTACATATAAAGTATAGGTATGCAATTGAATGTACACATCTTTACATACTACTAGATTGTTATCCGTGACCCGCACGCTTCGCAAAAGGTGTAACTTTATCCTAAATTCAGCTGGTTATATTAGTTCGGCCCGAAACGCCAAAATTTTCATGAGTCTTAGGTTGAAATTACACATAAAATTCGACTCAGCAAGTTAAAATGACTTGTGTTACACAATTATAAATAATAAGCGGTTGCAATGTGCTGACTGAATCTCATAATAGACACCAATTTGCATATGAATTTAATGCAACGCAAAGATAAAAGAGTCGATTTTATCTTCAAAACGGCAGAAAACAGTGCAAAGTTGTTTGATAGTTCTTTTTTCTGCATAAAATCTTTATAAAACAGTGGAAATAGATGTAAAAGATGCTTCAATCTGTACAAAGATGCTTACAGATAGATTTTGGAGTGTTAAATGCCCGCGCTTGGAGCTAAATATAATGTAATTATAATACTCGGCGCGAAGCGCCGAAAATTTTCAGAAATTTTGCTAAAAAATACTCCAAAAAACGTTAAAATTACTATTACTTTGCCCCAAAAAGTCTTTGTACATTGTACAAAGATGGCTCCGAAAATCTTTGTACGAGCCTCAAAATCTTTGTCTCGTACAAAAAAACAGTGTAGAGTAGCGATTTTAGTGTAGTAAAAAGAGAGTTGTTAGACTTTTGGTAGTGTGGTCTAGCTAATTTCTGGGTTTCTGACGCTAAAAATTACGCTAAAAATTACTGAAAATTGTATCAAACGGCGCGAAGCGCGAAAATTTGACATTTTCCATTCTAAATGCAAATTCTTCCATTTTAAAGGTATATGTATAGGACAAACAATCACTCATTTCGGCGCGAAGCGCCACATTTTTTGGGAACTTCACACCTTTTTACAGTTTTTGTCTTCCCAAAAATCTTTGTGCATTTTAATGACACAAATTTTCGGGTACTAGTATAATATGGTACAGTAGCGTAGTGTGGTAAAAACAGAGTAGTTCGACTTTTGGTAGTGTATTTTAACTAAGTTTTGGGTCTCTAAGGGCAAAAAACACAAAGAATCGTCTTAAAACGGCGCATTTGACATTTTTCCTTTTGATTTGCAATTTTTGCTATTATAAAGATATAAAGAACACACAATTACTCATTACGGCGCGGAGCGCCGAAAATTTTGGCGAATTTCAGACCTTTTTTGCACTTTTTGTCTTCTTAAAAATCTTTGTACATTTACAAAGACGGTCCCGAAAAGCCTTTGTGCATCGGAAAAAATCTTTGCCGAATACAAAAAAACACTGTCCTGGTTACAAGTATATGCTAAACTGAAAAGAAGGAACTGCAATCAATCAACCATACCTAGGCAATAGTCAATGCTTCAGATTGTCCAACTATGTATGAGCTCTCAAAGGTTGGTTGGTCCCCTAATTGGGCTGAAAACGGGTTAAAAAAGACAATTTTGTCCAATTTTTCAATTTTCTCACTTTTTTAAAATCAGCCTATCAAAATGGACGCTTCTTCAGCCCGTCCAGCTTTTGTGTCAGCCCATACGGGCTGGAATGGGTATATTTCCATAAATTTCCTCATAAATGAATTCGCAATTCTACACAAAAAGTATGGCGCGTTACTCCCCAAAAACCAAATGTCCATCCACAGCTAAAATCCTATTCGTACGCTATCCGAAATTAGGGTGAAAAGTGGCCTTAAGGTATCTGCTGAATTATTTCTGTTTTTAATTAAAAGCTGGAAAAACGTTTAACCATCTTTGATTAAGAGCTACCTAAAATATCTATTCCCCGTTGAAAGAATTTACATATGCTGCTTATGTTGCAAATGCTGTTTTTCTTTCCTAATTTAAACATCGCAGCAAGCATTTCAATTTTCCTAATATTATGCCATTTACCTCGTTCGGAAGCAATAAGTTTTTGTCGTTCGCGCTCATGCTCCGATTGCAATTTTTGCATATAAGCGACAACCTGGAAACGATAGATTATAGTCAGAAAAAATACAATCAAATAAAATAATCACAATATAAAATACTAAAAAATCAATTAAATAAAAGAATTAAAAAAATGAAACTAAAATAATTAAATAATCAGCAATGTACTGACGTTTCGTTACCCTAGTAGCAGCCTGTTTACATTGCGTATCGTTGAGGCAGTCGCCGGCTGCAGTTTGGAGCTGTTCCTTTAAGGGATTATCCTTCAAGTCCAACCATTTCAACTGTTTCAACTTGCAGAAACTCAAAGGCAATTCCTAGATACGAAGAATTTTTTAAAAGATTTTGTTGAGCTAAAGCATGATAATTATATCTGGCCGTGGGGGTTGGGGTTATGCACCCCCAGAAACCAAAATACTCCCCAGAATTCAATTTTTGGAAATTTTTTGGTTATTTTGCAAGTTTTGATGCCAATGGATAGTGCTTGATGAGAAACATTGAAAAATGGTGTTTTTCCACCATACCACCATTTTTAAGGCCATTTTTTGACCTTTGAAAAAATCTTGCACACCCCCCCTAGAACTTTGGTGGCACACACCTATGATGATAACTAATATTCGACTTGTTGTTGCATTCTCGTTACTTTGACTTAAATATTGGCTACCATATAAATACATGAAATTGAAGAATAAATAACTTAAAATTTGTCCATCTTTCGGCAATCGATTTTACGAGTTTCGCATACATTTTTCTATCTGAACGGAGACTTTCAAAGTCTTCCTCTTATAAGAAAAACTTTTTGGAGTCGGTGAAGCACTGTTTTTTGTACTCGTACAAAGACCTCCGGAAAAAGTGTCTGTACAAGCGAAAATTGAAACTATACCTAGATATTTTTGTATAGGTAATACTAGTCAGTTATCTGCGACCCGCACGCTTCACAAAAAGTGCTACTTCATCCTAAATTCAGCTGATTATATATGTTAAGCGCGAAGCGCCGGAATTTTTAAGAGTTTTTGGTTGAATTTACGCATAAAACTCGACTCAGAAAGCTGGAATAACTTGTGTTATACAATCAGGAGTAATACAGCGATTGCAATATGCTCAGTGAATTTCATAATAGAAACCGATTCGCTTATGTATTCATTGCAATATGAAGATAAAAAAGTCAATTTCATATTCAAACTTATTTTCTGCATAAAATCTTTATAAAACAGTAGAGATATGTAGATGTATAAGACGCTTAAATCGGCACAAGGATGCTTGAAATCACACGAACATAGATTTTGGAGTGTTTAATGCCCGTGCTTGGAGCAAAACAGACTGTGATATATATCTTCGCGCCGAAAATTTTTAAAATTTTGCCTAAAAAATACTCAAAAAAGCATTAAAATTACAATAGTACTTTTCCCCAAAGTCTTTCTAAATTGTACAAAGATGGGTCCAAAAATCTTTGTACGAGCCTTATAATCTTTGTCTCGTACAGAAAACAGTGCGATGAAATAATACTAAAGCTAAGATTGTTTAGTGCTCTGTGCCAGATTACTATTTTGCTATGCTCTACCTAGCTGAAAATAGTTAAAGCGTCACAACTGAATAAAATTTGCATGGAATTTTGTGCTTTTTAAAAGCAGATCACTGGGTACATATATACTGGTAGCTTGAAAATTCAAAATTTTCTTGGAATTTTAATTCTATTAAATTCATAAACAGAATTTCATTCACGAAATTTATTTATTTATCAAATTAATTTTATTAAATTCACATTTAAAATTTAAAATTAAAAAAAATTCCATCCGATAATGATAACATCGGAATCACATGTGCACATATGGGAGGGGGTGAGGGTGGGTATTACCGCCTGAAGGGTCAGCCGGACAGGTACTGTCCGGCGATTTTGAGCTGATGGAACGTTTTTTGCTTCATTTTTGAGGTCAAAAGCAGTAAAAATGTCGAAATTTTACCGACGCTTCGTGCCGGATTAGTATTTTTATGTACTTTTTATTCAAAAAGTGCGCAAAATCGATCAATTTTTGCATTTTTTATTGTTAAGATTTATGAGATGCAGTAAAAATGGACTGAAAATGCTTTAAAAAGGCGATATTACCACGACAAAAACTTTTATAGACTATTTTGACCATTTTGACTGTTAAAACAGCAAAAAAACCGTGAACATTGAATTTACTGTTTTCGATTTCTGGTATTTCCCCCATCACCCTCTGCCGACCCTGACCTTGTGCACCTATGATCGAAAGTTTGCAAGACGCGACTAAAATTTTTACGCCTCTTATTGTTAGAAATCCTAGCAATACGGCAAAATAGAGGTCTGAGTACAAAAACAACCAGTGCTTGTAACCAAAATTTTCAAAATTATATCATTAAGTAAATTATCTTATAATTATAAAAATTATAATAAAATTCGATGACTTATAATTATAAAAATTATAAAAACTTGCAAAATATGGCAGTCTTGTTTTTCGCCGTAAATCAGTCGAGAAACGATTTTTGCTCAAAGTAAAAAAATATTCGGAAAATTCAAAAATTTTTGGGCCTGAGACTCCGTTAGATATCTTAATTTTAATTTTCGAATTTTTTTATGATCTAATCTATAAATAAATTAAGAGATAAACGATTTTAATTCCATAGTTCTATCAAGGCAAATTAGATACATGTGTATGGTTTTGTAACTTCAGCCATTTTTCAATCTATTTTATGTCCAAAGGTACCACTCAAGTCGAATGACATTGAGCTACATTGCCTCAATATTAACATTTCTTCCTGCCCACGAATAAAGATTTTACTTTCAATTCATTTCTATACAAGTCCAGTCGTTGAAGACGAATCAAGTCCCCAAATCGTTCTGGGAGGCTTGTTAATCGATTTGAACTCAAATCTATTTCGAGTAAGTTTACGAGATGACAGAAGTCAGACGGCAGAGTTAGAATTCGATTTCGAGATAGATCAACTTCGGTTACTTTCTTCAATTCTGCCTAAAATACGAGCAATTACAAAAATATCTTAACAAAATAAAACAATTTTCACTTTTTAAGTCTGTACAACGTTTTATGCTGTAATAAACAGACACGTACGGCGAGGGTTTGGGGTATAGATCCCTGGAATAGAAAGCAGAATTTGCTGGGAAAAATAAGGCAAAAAGAAGATCAGAAATGGATGACAATAAAGGATTTTCTTTAAAATAATGTGAAAAAATATTTTTTATTCAAAATAATTCACAATAATGTACGTTATTTCTAGAGATGTAACGGGTCCAGGTTTTTTGTATATCGGGCCAGGGCCAGGTCCGGGTCTCAGATTTTGCGGATAACGGGTCCGGGTCTGAAAAAATAAAAAAAACGGGTTCGGGTCCGGGTCCAATACAAAATATATGAATCGAAATGAGTAATAAATCATGCAAGTTTACTAATAACTATACTATCTATGCTATGAATGTAGAAGGTTCAAAAAGCAAATAATGTTCAACTTAGTCGCATAGGAAATGCGATAGGAGTACAAATTTACTGCAAAAACATGTCGAAGCGAAGCTAGATCATGGATGCACGAGGTCAGGGTCGGCAAGGTGGTACAATCTCAGAAATTCAAAACAGTAAATTTATTGTTCGCGATTTTTTTTATTTAAACGATCAAAATGGTCAAAATAGCCTATAAAACGCTTTTTTGTGATAATACCGCATTTTCAGTCCATTTTGACTACATAATTTCGCTGTTAGCACTAAAAATATGGAAACTGATCAACTTTGGGCGCTTTTTAATTAAAATGCACGTAAAAGTATTAATCCGGAAACATTTTAACATTATTACTGCTTTAATCTTGAAAAATGATGCAAAAAACGTCGTCCGGCAGCTCAAAATCACCGGAAAGTACCTGTCTTGGACTCTTCAGCGAAGTTTAAAACCCCTCGTGCATGTTTGAGCTAGAAAAAGTGATTTACGAGCACAAGGAATAAGATTCGAAAAAAGTTGAAGAAACTTAAGTTGTATAATGACGTACTTATGATGGTACATGGTGTATCGTAATAGAATATTTAGGAGATTCGAAAAGGGCAGTATTCTGATCTGACTTTCTCAGAACAGAGACAAATATTCTCAAAAATCTGTTATTCATACGCAAAAAACATCCATCCTTTGGATATTTCCTGTTCTGTGCGTAACTTTAGTAAGACGAATCAACTAGATTGCAGGATTTCAGATATGAATACTGATGCTGTGAAACTTTCATCTAATATCATTGATCCGGCACAAATCACCACTAAATCTTAAGTTAAAGCACAAGGATGACTCTAGATGACTGGGTTTGGAGCAAGACACATTAGTTCTTCAGTGAATTTGCGCGAAGCGCCGAAAATATTTAATTAATGTTGGAAAATTTGTTGTTTTGATTGTATAATTATCTATTTCATCCAGTTGTGCTCAAAACGCCGGGCACAGCTAAAAAAACAGTCAGGCAAGAAGCTAAAGCAAATCTCAGTCCACATTAAACGGAATGCTAATCAGAACTTAGGCTTGGCGAAATTCTGATATTCTGCGCTTACTTTTATAATTATTGTTTTCAGAAATAGTAAGAATGAGTGCTTTGGAAGATAATCCATTCTTTCTGCTGAAAATATCCATTTTGCAGAAATCGAACAAATTTTCTACAACAATGAATCGTGTACTTCATTTCACTAAATTTCATAGATGAGCTTCAGTCAAGAACATTTACAAAAGAATAAGCGATAAAGTAAACACGAAAGTGTTGGAAAAAATTTGAGACAGGCAGTATTAACAAATGCACTCAAAATGGTACTCCTCAATCAAAATGGTACAATGTTCATAAAACACGTTGGACCCGGACCCGACGTTGCAGAAAATTTCGGACCCGGACGCGACTTTCTCGAGATCTTGGACCTAGAACCGAATTTTAAAAAAAATTGATTCGACGCCACCCTAATATATAAGCACTTTAGGAGGTGCACAGGCCCGTATCCAGGGAAAGATTAGGGGCACGTGCTCCCTCCGGAATGAAATTTGAGAATGATTTTTGTCCTCTATTCCCCCTTGGCCTTTTTAGCCAAAAATCACAAAAAATTTTCGGCGCTTCGCGCTAAATTTCAAAACTACAATTAGAGTAAAGGTAGTCCCAAACGCGCGGTTTAAACACTCTATTTTTAGTTTTTATACAACCTAAACCGTATTTTACATCTATGCCTTTTGTTTTGCACAGGTTTCATGCAGAAAATGAGATTCGTTCAAGAGGGTGTCCATTGGATTCTTACCATATTTAAGGCATCTGGGTAGCGAAATTAAGAAAGTTCACAGCTATAGTGGTCGTAAAACGTCTTTTTTGATCATTCTTTGGTAACCCACTATGTTTTGAAAAAATTTTGATCGTAACCCCCTCCCGAAACAAAATTCTGGATACGGGCCTGGAGGTACAAGAGTTTTTCCATTTTTTTCGCAATTTGATGAAATATGATCAATTTTCGTACGTTGATCACGAATACGACATTCATTTTAATTAAACAGACCGTAAGCTTTCGAAAAATTCAATTCTTGACTTTTTCACTTTTTTCCAACTTTGTAGAAGGCAGGTATTCTTTGCAGTCAAGTGCACGTAATATAACACACATTGTAATATTTGCAGTCACAAACCAGCGGCCTAGATTGCTAATAAGATCGGTAAAGTGCACTAGTGAAGGTCTGAAAATGCAATTTTACGCGATAGAACATATTACTAATCCTTAGATTCATTGCAGTGCACCAAATTTACATTTAAAAAATGTTAAAGAACTCATTTTATGTCTCACCATTTTATGTAGGATGAACTTTCTGCCAAAAAACACCGATTTTTCAACATGAGCGCTCAACTTTTGAACATTTTTTAGACCTCCCAGAGATGTGGACCAAAATTTTAAATGTGGAAAGGAATTTGGGTATCGTTCGCAGCCTTGCCTTCGTGAAACAATACATTACAAATTGTATTTTCGTGTAAAAAATTCTAACAACAACAACAACAATTTATTCGCTAAGTCGAAAGAAAATATTAACATACATGGATAAGACGAATGAACGAAAATGAAAATACATGAGAGACAAAACAAATTAAGTATGACGAAAAATTAATAATTCCTTAGAAACTACCGAGCTACTTACTATTTCTTTAGCAGGAACAATCGTGAGCTGGCTCAAACTGAGATCAAGTCGATTATCCTCGACTTTTGCCTTCAATTGTTTCAGACTAAACCGTTCTGGAGTTTCCATTTGCTGCAAAATCCAAGTCTCATGCAATTAAATAAAAAATAAGAAGACAGATTATAAAAGAAGGGATGGCAAGCAGAAGAACGCAGATTGCAGATGCAAGCGATCAAGTCTCGCAGCGAAATGCGAAGCAGGTTGATGACCGGGTTCCTGTTTTGTTCTGCTCCGAGCTTAAACAATGTACCGTGAAGGCTCACAGTATACATGAAACTACAGCCTCGTCAGGAGTTAAATTTATTAAAAGGAAAGCTTTCATAAGACCGAAAGTAGGAAAGATATGGCTTTTAAAAATACTAAATACGATTTTAAATATCTCTGCCTACGGTACCTCATCTATGAAAACAACTTACAGCAGCCAAAGAAATCAGCTGCAAAAATGGTCCGCATGTATAGTCCGTTTTTTACCTAATAAATGGATCTGTTTGGAAGACTAATATCCTAATTATTGTAGCGCTCGATTTTACCCTTGCTCGACTAAAGTCTGTTTCATATAACTTTTAGGTTTTTGAAAAAATTTAAAGTGCTTTAAATTATCAGTATTGTTGTGATATTCTACAGTAAATCGAGTTGCGCTGAGACGCTTGCCATTGTCAAACCACATCACCGCATCTAAAGTGTAAAACGCTTGATTTATGCGGATTAAATTCAAAAGAAAACCGCAGTTAAATGAAACAGACCATAAATTATAAAAAATTGTAGCAAATTTTTTGATATGGCGTGTCGAGCGATGAAGGATACAGGTGTTACGGTAATAAGGAAAATGGTTTGCAAAGCGAATCCATGCACTAGGTTAAAAAACTACAACTATACTTACTTATATTAAATAAAAGTGTTATTTCGAGCAGCAGAACTTCGCGTGCCCATTACTGCTTGCAATCATAAACGGGCAGCAGCCCAATGCTAGCGAGTCTGGCTGGTGTAAAACAAGCAGAAATCCAAAAAATGCCTAAATTTAGTTCTCGGGGGTCTGAATACCCAAGCCCACGTATGCACATCATACCATGCCAACGAATGTTTCAAACTTATACGACCGACAGCCATTTTACACTTGCCCAATTGTGGGACGAAGTTTACTACAGCCAAGTGGAAAAGCTATCAGCGCACAAGTCACCTTTTTAGCCGAATTCATAAAAATAGATTAAATTTAATGGAAAAGCTTTCAAACAGATCAGACTATATGTAAATGAGCATACCTTCGTGATATGCATAAGCTGTAAATGCGATTTCATTCAAAAAACGTAGGTACCGCCGGAGTAGCTGCAAAAAATGCGACCGGTCAACAAATTTATTACCGAACTTGTATGAAATAGACTTATATAATTCATATTCCTAAAGTCAGAAAAATTGAGAATCACGCTCATTTTCAAAGCAACCTACGTATGTAAGTTTCGCTTTCAATTTATTTAGTTATCATAATCGATATTCAGTTATCATATTCGAAAACGGAGCAGGCCAATCAGACGCAATAAGAACAAATCTGAACGCAATCACAAACGCCTGCCGCGACGACCTCCCTTTCGTCTGGTGCAGTCGCTCGGGATCGGCGTCACGTCCTCGATGCGGCCGATTTTCATGCCGGCGCGCGCCAAGGCCCTCAGCGCCGACTGGGCGCCCGGGCCGGGCGTTTTGGTGCGCGTGCCGCCAGTCGCCCGCAACTTGATGTGCAGAGCGTTGATGTTCAGCGCCTTGCAACGCTCGGCCACGTCCTGGGCGGCCAACATAGCCGCGTACGGCGACGCCTCGTCTCGGTCCGCCTTCACCTTCATTCCGCCCGTTATGCGTACTATGGTTTCGCGTCCTTATGATCGAACAAAAAATGCCTTTATTCGGCATACATGATCTTGGGGACTCCCATGCACACTGGGGGCACACCTGGGCGTGGAGGAGGAGGGGGGTTTGGGGTATGCACCCCACCTGGGCGTGGGGGTTGGGGGGTATGCACCCACAGAACCAAATACCCCCAGAAATCAATTATTGAAAATTTTTCCGTTTTTCCGCAATTTTTTGATGCCCATGGATAGTGCTTGATGAGAAACGTCGAAAAAAGGTGTTTTTATCGCCATACCACCATTTTTAAGGCCATTTTTTGACCTTCAAAAAATCTTGCACCCCCAGAATTTTCTTGCTGCCCACGTATGGTATGCACCCCCCCCCAAGAAACCAAAATACCCCCCAGAATTCAATTTTTAAAAATTTTCCCGTTTTTTTCGCAATTTGCTGATGCCAATGGATAGTGCTCGATGGGAAACGTCGAAAATGGCGTTTTTTCGCCATAACACCATTTTTAAGGCAATTTTCTGACTTTTTAAAAATCTTGCATCCCCCATAATTTTCTTGCTGCCCACATATGCTGGGGGTATCCTCATAGGTGGGCGGCACCGCAATTCTGGGGGTGCAAGATTTTTTCGGAGATCAAAAAATGGCATTAAAAATGGTAGTATGGCGAAAAAACACCATTTTTCAACGTTTCTCATCGAGCACTATCCATTAGCATAAAAAAATTGCGAAAAAATTTCAAAAATTGAATTTTAGGGGAGGGTGTTTTGGTTTCTGGGGCTCATTTTAATTGCTGGGGGTGCCCCAAACCCCCACGCCCAGGTATGGTATCCATCCCCCTGCTTTTGAAAGGCTACCACCTGCCATATGCCCTTTTGGGATAAAACCTGTCGCTCGAACCATGAAAACCATCAGACTCATAGTGTTCTTGGGAAGGGGGATTTGTTGCCCCGCAGAATGGCCACTGACCCCCCCACCCCCGCAAAATGGCTGCAAACCCCCCCCGGCTCAGAATCGTCGATTTTTTTCAGAAAAATTGTTAAAAGTGCGCTTTTCAGCGTTTTTAGCTCATTTTTGGCTTAAAAGTCTCAGATTTTCGGCGCTTCGCGCCATGTTCTTCTCGATTTTATTTCAAATTGTTTAATGTTTTTATGTTCTAAAATTGAGCATTGTCCGGAACGTCTAAAAACACTGTTTCTGACGTGTACCCGACGTTTTTAAGCCGAAAGAGGGTATTTTCTAAATTTTTTTTGGCCGACTCACCCCAGAATTCCCATGCTGTATATACATGTATGCTAATGACTACGTCTATCAGTATAATTTCAAGTACGAATAGGTACTTATTTCTCGAGTAGTAGAATGTTCCAGCCGTTAAGATTCTTTTACCCTCAAAATACTTCACAAAATTCGTAGAAAAGATGGTGTTTTACGCATTTTTAGCAATCTTTGGCTCAAAAGAGTCATTTTTTCAGCGCTTGGCGCCATTTACGTGCGTACTCTTTTTTTAATTGTTTTGTTCAATTTACTCATCTTTTTTAAGATTTTTAATGAATTTTTAGAATTATCAAAAACGCCTAAAAATGATGTTTCTAATGATTTTTCGGTTCAAGATCAAAAAAGAGTTTTGATCCCCTTGCCCTAATCCCGCAGCAGTGCATGTATGGCATTAGGGCCATTTAAGAGTGTTTCATGCCAAACACCCCATTTTGCCACAGGGGCTTGAAAATTCTTCGAAATGTACTTTCTTGTATATAAACGAAGCGTTTACTGTATCAACGACTTTCTCTAATGCATTTTATTTTAGGTCGGGGCGTCTGGCAATCTGCCGCAACAACTTAAACGCGAAATATTCTTCTACCAAATGGAAATTTTTGAGCCAAAAACCAATTTAGAATCAAACAGACGATAATACGATCATACTTGAACACCAATTAAATCAATTTCGCATTTATGGACACCATAAATTATACGCATTGCGCATAGAAACCCCGAAATTATTTAATCTGAAGTTAATTCTATTTAGTTTCCAATTTTTAATCACTAAATTTCATTTGCAATTTAATTTCAATGATAACGCATGCCGGAACGCTAGAAATGTTAAAGGAACCATTTTATGATTTGCTTGTACGCCCTTTCATTTACACTTTTTGACAACGAAAGTCCAAATAAATATGTAAACTCACTGACAATCTCACGTACACATGCATCCATACATACGACGAGCGACACTGAGAGATATCTAATCTCCAAAGTCAGAAATTTTTTGACATCCTAATTTTTGGCGAAAACTTTGGCCATTTTCAAATGTTTTTTGCCATTTTTGGCCAAAATGTCGAGTCATTACCCCTTTTCTGAAAATAACTGGTAACCACTCACCCAAAATTTCGTGCTATTACACGTGTGCGTACATCGATAAGATAATATTTATACAGGAATATGTACGTTTAATGCACAGCGATTGAATTATGACCATATACGATAATTTGGGTTTCACTCCCAGCAGAAAGTTTTCACTCTCCTACCTGGAATTCGCGATTTAAAAAAATTGTAGAAAATATTCTGGTTTACGCGTTTTTAGCGATCTTTCACCTTGAAAGCGCAATTTTCGGCGCCGCCAAACAGCCATTTTTGACTACTTTCATTTAATTTCTCATGAAAATTTTTTGTTTTTGTCAGAAACGTCCAAGAATATTTTATCGCGTACCTATCTGTCGTTTTTAAGCCCAGAAAAGCGTATCAGAAGAAACTTTTGGATTCACCCCTTGACTCAAATGCTGTATTCAAAAAAGGTGAAAAACAGAATAAAGTATTAAAAACAAAAAGCATAGGTACATACAAAAAACACTACACGAGGAAAAATAGACTGTTGTAAACAAAAAACAGACATATGACATTGCTATTGGCATAAGGCAACCACGTCTAACAAAAGAACAGATTGTGATGAAGAATAAAGGCGTGATCGCCACTGTAAAACGAAAAGATGGACAATTTGAATCATGCAATTAAAACACTGTTGATATTTACCTGATAAATCTGTGATATGCACGAAAGTGTCGTTGAAAGAGGCAAAAATATGAGCGACGCCGAACCTATTTTCGCCTTCGTTAATAGGTGGAGCTAACGAAATTTGCTGCTGCTCTTGCTGAGCCTTTCCTTTGCGAGGAGCCATAATTCGTCAGATTGAGCCGATAAATGTTATATTACAGATGCAAATAACTTCAATCTAAAGATAAAACAGTAGATGCAACTGGCCCAAGGAGGAAATTGTTTATACTACCAGCAACAAATGCGTAACAAAGCTTAAATCTCCACTACGTAACGCAAAGTATATACGTCATATAGCATTAAGTGATCGAAAAAATGTAAAGTTACGTGACGGATATGTAAGAAATAATGAAATAATACAAGATTTCTTGTAAAAAAGTTGTTCCCCAAAAATCGAAACCTAAACTTTTACCACCCCTTGATTCTTTAAAAAGTATTTTCTACCCTTGCAGTGTATTTTGTTTCTTGAGCGAAAAGCGGAAACGGAAAGTCGGCTAGCTTCTTGAAAAGGCCGACCACACCCTAAATGCGCTTTTATACAAATGATGAGGGGTGAAACGATAAATGCACTTTTAAAATTTTAAAATTCGTTTCTTTACGGGACCATTTAGAAACAAGAAAAAAACAAAAAAACAACAGAAACGAACAGTTCAGATCAGTTCTGCCAGAGGATAAGGGGTCGTATCACCACCCCACATTGGCACGGGGAGGGGGTCGGCAGCATAGGTGGGCAGCACCAAATTCTGAAGGTGCAAGATTTTTCAAAGGTCAAAAAATGGTCCTAAAAATGGTGGTATGGCGAAAAAACAATATTTTCAACGTTTCTCATCGAGATCTATCCATTGGCATGAAGAAATTGCGAAAAAACAGGAAAAATTTCAAAAATTGAATTCTGGGCGGTATTTTGGTTTCTGGGAGCATTCTAACTTCTGAGGGGTCGCACACCCCCAAACCACCACGCCCACGTGTGGTCAGTAGGGCCCCCGAGAATTAATCTGACCTCAAAATCGATAGACTTCCAAGAATTGAATTTTGGTGCTATTTTTGGCACTTTGGCCCCATCGGACCGCCTGGTATTCGGCTGCTGCCTACCTAAAATCATCACCATTTGCTTCCAAGTGAGCGAAGTGATCGAGGGGGCACTTCTTGATTAGGCTCATCGGGAAGCATACATGCGCACAGGAAAGGTTTTTTCTGCGCGTATAAGTAATTCCTTGCCTTTTTTAATCAAAAAGCAACCATAATCGTGTCAAAATAGTCTAAAAATCAAATTTTTCCACCGGATTGATGAATTTCTACATTTTGCTCAACTAAAAATGCTGTAATGCAGTCGAAATTGACTGCGTAACAGCAATTTATACAGGCTATTTTAACCTTTTTCATCATATCGGTCGGAAAATCTAAGTAAACCAGCTTCTGCTTATGTATACCTCATGCGACTAAACCATACATGCACAGCATAGAAATTGTCGGGGCGGAGAGGGTGGCATTATACAGTGCCTTTTTTGGGTCAAAAAATAGTAGGTACGACTCGCAAAAAACATCCTTTTCAGCATTTCTGTCGATGATCTTTCTAGAGCGTAAAAACGGAAAAATTTCGAAAAAATACGAAAAAGTATGAACAAATTGAACACAATACAGTCAAAACATGAGTATAATGGCGCAAAGCGCCAAAAATTTACCACTTTTAAGCAAATAGATAAAAACGCTAAAATAAGCATATTTTCTACAAATGTTTAAAATTTTTTTGTGGATATTCAAAAAATCGCCAAATACGGGGGTGAAAAAATTTTCCTGAAGGTCTAACCCCCCAAATCATACATCTCATAGGGAGTAGGGGGTAGGGATGCAACGGATATCGGATCCGGATCAGGATCCGTTATTATCCGGTATTATTTTGGATCCGGATCCGGATCCGGTATTTTGAAAAAATTAAGATCCGGATCCGGATCCGCTATTTTTAAAAAATAAGATCCGGATCCGGATCCGTTATTTTTACAGTTTAAAACGGATCCTAAACGGATCCAAGAGATTATGATAAAAGATCATTGAACCTTGAATTGTATTGAAGAAACAACATCATTATGAGACAAAAGCTTTACTTTGATTGACTTAATACTCAAATTCAATGACAGGCAAATTGTATTTAAGAAACAGCAGCTTTTCTGATTGCTCAAAGTCATAAGCTCAACTAACCGCTCATCTATATCAATTGATCTTGTTATTCATTTTTACCCTTAAATCGTACATAAGTTAATTAGGAATCCTCTCATAAAAATAAAATATTTCATACAGCAAGTAAGCATGCTTCCATTGTCATTTGTAATTTTTGCTTTTCATGTTTCAAAGCAGTCTTTTTCGCAATCTGCGCGTTTTTCTGCAAAGGAAAGTAGACATGCCTGACGCGAATCTTCTACAATCTGTGCTTAGCAAGAATACCTCTTTCCTTTTCTTCGATCTGCTGAGACTCCACTGCTTTGAAACTTTTATAATCCGCCGCATGCTTAGTTTGCAGACGCTTTTTCATACAGGTGGTACCAGTGTTTTTTTGTACTCGGAAAAGATTTTTCCCGATGTGCAAAAACTTTTCGGGACCGTCTTTGTACATGTAAAAAGATTCTTGGGAAGACAAAAATTGCAAAAAAGGTCTGAAATTCGCAAAAATTTTCGGTGCTTTGCGCCGAAATGAGTAACTGTGTGCTGCACATACCTTTAAACTGGCAGAAATTGGATTCCAAAAGGAAAAATGTCAATTTTTCGGCGCTTGCAGCGCCCTTTTAAGATGATAGTGATTTTTACTCTTGGAGACGCAGAAATTTGCTAGAATACACTACCAAAAGTCGAGCAACTCTGTTTTTAACACTAAAATCGCTACTGTACCATATTATAGTACCCAAAAATTTGTGTGTACAAAATGTACAAAGATTTTCAAAAGAAGACAAAAACTGTGAAAAGGTGTAAAATTCCCAAAAATTTCGGGCGCTTCGCGCCGAAATAGTAATTGTTTGTCCTATATATCTTTAAAATAGCAGAATTTACATTTAGAATGGAAAGATGTCTAATTATTCGGCGCTTCGCGCCGTTTTGAGAACAAGTTTTTAATAATTTTTGGCGTTAGAAACCCAGAAATTAGATAGAATACGCTATCAAGATCGAAAACCCTGTTTTACCACACTAAAATCGCTATTGTAATACACAAAAATTTGCATGTACTAAATGTACAAAGACTTTTGGGGACCATCTTTGTACATGTACAAACGGACTTGTACAAAAAAAACACTAGGTGGTACCCCTCCACCGCTTCTGGAAAGCTTTGCTGCGCAAAGATTACATTGCGATTTAGTTTCGTTATCAGCTAGCGTAAAATAGTTTCAAATAGGACTAGACATGCTTTTTGGCATTTCCGATTAATGAGGAAGACGCCAGATTCGCAGTTTTTAAGCTACAGCCGAATTAAGATCAATCCTGACCACTGAACCAAGCTCATGCAGCTTTGCTTATTTCATTATCTTACAGTAATTCTGCTTCTGAAACTAATGAGCATGTACTTGCGAACAAAAATTAAAGTATTAAAAAAATTAAGCATTCATAATGCATATTCATGGATCCGGATCCGTTATTATCCGTTATTTTAATAATTAAAGATCCGGATCCGGATTTGACGTTTACGATTTTTCCGATGGAAAATTGGAAAACCTGGATCCGTTGCATCCCTAAGGGGGTAATATCCCCCGCTGAAGTGTTAGCCGGACAGGTACGGTCCAGCGATTTTGAGCTGATGTAACCTTTTTTGCATCATTTTTGAGGTCAATGTGTACTTTTTATTCAAAAAGCGCCCAAAATTGATCAATTTTTGCATTTTTTAGTGTTAAAAGTGATATAATGCAGTTAAAATGGACTAAAAATGTTTCAGAAATGCGACATTACCACGAAAAACGTTTTAAAGGCTATTTTGACCATTTTCATTCATTTAACATCGGAAAAATCTTAAACGTCAAATTTAATGTCGTGTATTTCTGGGATTCCCCCTTGCCGACCCCCACCTTTTGTATCTATGCCCCAACGTACCCCCCAAGATCATGTATGGGCTAAACACTGAAACGTTGAGCAGCATATATGTTATGGCTCGAAATTTTGGGTAGAGTGGGTCCTAATCATTTTAAGGGAAGGAGGCGAGGTGATCCTCGATTTTTAGCCAAAAACGGCCAACCAACACCTAAAAATGGCCAAAGAAAATGCAAAGGTTTTTTCAAAAATTGAGGATGGGGGAGTCAAAAAATGTTTTGGCTTTGGGGAATGAAGGACGACCAATTTTGGGTGAGGGGGATCCCCATCCCCTGTTACTTGTGTGTTAGATGGCACATAATGACACAAATTTTGAGTACTATAATATGGTACGGTAGCGATTTTAGTGTGGTAAAAACAGTTGGTCGACTTTTGGTAGTGTATTTTAGCTAATTTCTGGGTCTCTAAGGGCAAAAATCACTAATAATTGCCTTAAAACGGCGCGAAACGTCGGAAAATATCTCATTTTTCTTTTTGAAATGCAATTTCTGCCAGTATAAAAATATATAGAACAGACAATTACTCATTTCGGCGCCGAAGCACCGAGAATTTTTACGAATTTTAAACCTTTTTTGCAATTTTTATCTTCCCAAGAATCCTTTTACCTGTACAAAGACGGTCCCGAAAAATGTTTATGCACTTTAATTTCAATTTAAAGTGCAGAAAATTATCAAATTAAATCATACAAAAAAGACAAATTAATGCCGGCGCGAAACGGCGAAAATGTTTAGAAATTCTCAACTCTTTTACCTGGCTTGTTCCCCCTAAAATCTCGTCTCGTTGCATATGTACAAGGAGATTTTACGGTTGCGGGGGTCTGGGATGGCGCGCTAAAGCGGTTCCAGCGGAATCCAGGGGCAGCGTCCCGGAAAATTTTGTTTTGCAAAATTTTTTTTTGCCAAAACAGCATTTTAATGTTAAGTAGTAACGTTAAAATTTTCTCTGCTAATTACATAGCGCAGCAACGGGTCGCTACCACACATGGGCGTGGAGAGGATCTGGGGGGGGTCTGGACCCCCCAGAAACCAAAAGACCCCCAGAAATCAAAAGACCCCCCCCCCCAGAAATCAATTTTTGAAATTTTTTTCGTTTTTTTCGCAATTTTTTGATGCCAATGGATAGTGCTTGATGAGAAACGTCGAAAAATGGTGTTTTTATCGCCATATCACCATTTTTAAGGCCATTTTTTGACCTTCAAAAAATCTTGGACCCCCCAGAATTTTCTTGCTGCCCACGTATGGTCGCTACTAATAAGATACCATAGAAAAATATATAAATGAAAATTTTGTTCTTACCGTTTTCAGGTCCATTTGCGGCCTTCTTATTTACAAGATGCACTTTAGAAAACGGAAAATGCGCAAAAACATAAGAAAATTTGGCCATCCCTTTCAAAAACATAAGAAAATTTGGCCATTCCTTTCTTTCTTCTCTTTCGTTCTTAGAATATCGATTGTGTCCTTGTAAAGAAAGATAAACAAAGCAAAGAATAGACAAACTGGTTTATACAACCATTTTCGCACTTTTACTATTAGGCTCCAGCATGCGCAGTTTCAATCAACGAACAAATACTGCATTAAATTACTAAAGTGATGTGAAGTACTGGATTATTTTAGCTGATTCAAGCTTTTTAATTTATTAGATCTATATAACAATAAATAATAATGACTCGGCGCGAAGCGCCGAAATTTGACGGTTTTGCCTTTTTCAACTCATTTTCTGGACACACATTAATGCAACAGACGGCTAAAGTTAAGAATATGGTATTTTTAGAAAAGGGGCAAAACGAATACAGAGTGCTAAAATTTTTGTGCCAAACTGGTAGAACATGATAAATTGAAGCGCGGTAAAAAATTTGGTGAAAATCTGAGCCATACTTGCAAAGTTGCAGGCAACTGTCGATTTGAGTGTTGGGTGGGACGATTAAACGGCTCGATCTAAGGACTTACACATTTGTCAGAAATGAATAATATGGGCTGAAATTATGGATGGAAGCATAGCAATGAAGGAGAAACAAGAAAAAGGCGCGGAAACCTGTTTGAAATTTTGAAAACTTAAAAAATGTTCATATTTTTTTGCATGTTTTTTTCGGTTTTCTTCGATAAGATATACGAGAATCTAAGTTTTTGCTGCTAATATACTCAGGCTTAGGCTTCAAGATCTAACAAATTCAATCGTTAGCTATAACACAAATCCTGCTGTTGATGCCGCCAAAGTATTTGTTTTGTAAATTTACATTGAACATTTTCAATTCGGTTGATTTTGCAAACAGGGTGGCTAGAATTTGGAATACATTGCCACAATATACTGTTGACTACAGAAATTTTAAACAGTTTAGGGTTTTGGTTTCAAAGCTTTATTTATTAGAATTTCTTAAGGGGCGTATGTAAGTGCACTGCCTGTACGCCTTGGCTTTACTTACATACCAACTCACTTATTTCGCGTTATTTTTGCATTTATTGACAATTCCTTTCCTAAAATTGCTCATTTAATAATTCTTTGCTTTATTGTATTGGTATTTGTTGTAACATGTCTCGTCCATGTAATTCAGCCAATAAATTATTATTATAATTATTATTAGTATTTTGTATATCTGAAAAGCTGTTTTAAGCTGCTTAGGTCGAGGTCGCTACCGCTCAGGTCAATGTATAGATGCTTAGGTCGATGTATAGATGCTTAGGTCGATGTATAGATGCTTAGGTAGATGTATAGATGCTTAGGGCGATGTATAGATGCTTATATCGACGTAAATTGGGTATTTACATGGGGGAAAGGTAAAATCCGGAAATGGAAATGGAAAATGGGTAAAAGCCGGAAATGGAAAATGGAAAAATGGGTAAAAGCCGGAAAATGGAAAATGGAAAATTTTCCATTTCCTTTATTTTCAGCGGAAAATGGTTCATTTTCAAAATTTTCGGTCGTTAATGTCAAACTCATGTTGTTTCTCATTAAATTTCTCTATTTTTGAAGAAATTTCGAAAGTGTATCTAAAAATGGAAAAGTCTGCAAAAAAACGAAAAATCTTTTCACCCAAAATTCTCTTTTGAAAAAATTGACCTTCCAAATCCGAAAAAACCGTTATCCACTTCGACTACAACAATTTTGTCGCAGATGGAAAATCGCCGGAAAATGGAAAAATAGGGTAAAACCCGGACATGGAAAATGGAAAATTTTCCATTTCCTCTATTTTCAACGGAAAATGGTTAATTTTCAAAATTTTCGGTCGTAAATATCGGAATCATGTTGTTTCTCACCAAATTTCTCTATTTTTGAAGAAATTTCGAACGCGTAACTGAATATGGAAAAGTCTACAAAAAACGGGAAAAGAACGAAAAATTGTTCATTTCTTCGTCTTTTCACTCAAAATTCTCCTCTTTTGAAAAAATTGACCTTCCAAATCCGAAAAAATCGTTATCCACTTGGACTACAACGATTTCGTCGCAGATGGAAAATCGCCGGAAAATGGAAAACTATGGTAAAACCCGGAAATGGAAAATGGAAAATTTACCATTTCCTCTATTTTCAACGGAAAATAGTAAATTTTCAAAATTTTCGGTCGAAAATATCGAAATCATGTCGTTTCTCACCAAATTTCTCTATTTTTGAAGAAATTTCGAAAGCGTAACTAAATATGGAAAAGTCTACAAAAAACGGAAAAAAAACGAAAAATTGTTCATTTCTTTGTCTTTTCACTCAAAATTCTTCTCTTTTGAAAAAATTGACCCTCCAAATCCGAAAAAATCGTTATCCACTTCGACTACAACGATTTCGTCGCAGATGGAAAATCGCCGGTAAATGGAAAAATAGGGTAAAACCAGGAAATGGAAAATGAAAAATTTTCCATTTCCTCTATTTTCAACGGAAAATGGTTGATTTTAAAATTTTCGGTCGTAAATATCGAAATCATGTCGTTTCTCACCAAATTTCTCTATTTTTGAAGAAATTTCGAAAGCGTAACTAAATATGGAAAAGTCTAAAAAAACGGGAAAAAAACGAAAAATTGTTCATTTCTTCGTCTTTTCACACAAAATTCTCCTCTTTTGAAAAAATTGACCTTCCAGATCCGAAAAAATCGTTATCCACTTCGACTACAACAATTTTGTCGCAGATGGAAAATCGCTGGAAAATGGAAAAATAGGATAAAACCCGGAAATGGAAAATGGAAAATGGAAAATTTTCCATTTCCTTCATTTTCAATAGAAAATGGTTAATTTTCAAAATTTTCGGTCGTGAATGTCGAAATCATGACGTTTCTCACCAAATTTCTTTATTTTTGAAGAAATTTCAAAAGATCATCTAAAAAAATGAACCATTTTCTGTTGAAAATAAAGGAAATGGAAAATTTTCCATTTTCCATTTCCGGGTTTTACCCTATTTTTCCATTTTCCGGCGATTTTCCATCTGCGACGAAATCGTTGTAGTCGAAGTGGATAAGGATTTTTTCGGATCTGAAAGGTCAATTTTTTCAAAAAAGGATAATTTTGAATGGAAAGACGAAGAAATGAACAATTTTCAGTTTTTCCCATTTTTTTGTACCTACTTTTTTCCATTTTTAGTCACGCTTTCGAAATTTCTTCAAAAATTGAGAAATTTTGTGATAAACGACATGAGTTTGACATTCACGACCGAAAATTTTGAAAATGAACCATTTTCCGTTGAAAATAAAGGAAATGGAAAATTTTCCATTTTCCATTTTCCATTTCCGGCTTTTACCCACTTTTCCATTTTCCATTTTCCGGCTTTTACCCATTTTTCTATTTTCCATTTCCATTTTCCATTTCCGGATTTTACCCATGTTCCATTTTCCAAATGGAAAATGGGTAAAATAAAAAAGACTTCGTTATCATTCCATTTCCATTTCGGATTTTACCCACGCCCTTTACATGTGCATCTGCATTCAGCTGTTTGAATCTTAAAATACTTAGGTCGATTAGACGTTTGCGTAGGTCAAGAAAGGCTAATTAACGAAACCCATAGCTTTTGTAATATTGATCATAGACGGATGAATATTTTTTTCCGCGCTTTCTTTCAACATGTTCTAAGTACTGAGCGAAAAAATCCGCTCTTCTGAAGTTTATTTCATAGTATCCTGAAAGTACCATATTCTTAACTTACTCCGCAACAGACAAATCAGCAATATTTCTGAAAAAATTTCGGGGGGGGGGGCATGTGCCCCCAATGCCCCTATAGCTACGCCTATGTATCCAAGTAGATAACGAGGGACTTATTTGCAATTAATTCCATAAGTTAGCAGGCGACGAAACATAAAGAGACAGGACAATAATTTTCAATTGAAGAACTCTCTTAAGTTTCTTCAAAAAGTGGGCGCATTATCCATCGGGTTCGAGTGAATGCGATGGGTTAAGCATACTTGAAGAT
Organism: Mermis nigrescens; assembly: GCA_036768485.1. NCBI lineage: Eukaryota > Metazoa > Nematoda > Enoplea > Mermithida > Mermithidae > Mermis > Mermis nigrescens. Next base: position 1,615,183 of record JAVLUZ010000145.1, read on the forward strand.
TCAGACATTTAAATTAAAATATACACGATTACAGTAGATAAGACCGTTTGCTCAGTGTGTTACTAAATAGACGAAATTTTGTTACTTTATATGAATAAAATATTTCATGCTTTCTTTGCAATAACTTGCCCTACAAGCAAACGCATGGATAACTATACCCCATTTTATTCAGACACGATATATTCGCTATGCGATCGATTCTTTCGTACCAGGTTATTGTACCGTCTCAGGAATTTTGAGGTAGGCTGTCGAATTAGATTTTTCTGCGCACATTTTTAAGTGATATTTGCATTCCTATGTATCTTGAATTCCATCTGAATCCAATTTGAATTAAAATGAGAGCCAAATTACTTGACGAAAAATGTTAGACTTCGTTATCATCAGCAAAAACATATGTACTTATAGTCTTTTTCACGAAATCTTGTGCATGGACAGCAATTCTTGAGTCAGTCGATGTACGTAAATCGACTACAAAAGCGGTTAAAACTAAAGCAGCAATCGCCATACTGTGCATAGAAAGCGATAAGCATTTGAAGTTTTACTGTGCACAAGTGCATTACAGTAACCTACCTAGAACAACTTTTGCAGCTGCTCGTTAGATTGCTGAAAACTGTTTTTCATACACAAGCTTCCGTGAAATAGACGATAGTCTATCTTTTACCCTGGTGCATGAAATCGCACCATAAGAAAACGTCTTATTCCTGAAATACACGATTTCTCCTTTGTGCGGCAGAGCCGGGACAATCGGATCGTCTGTCGAGCAGTAAAGAAATGAAAGTTACAGCAGTGCATTAAAATTCAATTTCCGAGCGTCTTCGTGCAATAAATTAAAAAACAGACTATAAAATCACTGTTCGATGTTAGTACATAGCTGATTGAAAATAAAGTCTATCATTTCTCTGCTGTACTACAGTAATTAGAAAGGACTAAAATGGATAAATTAATTGAAAGAAATGCTGCCGCGATGCCGCCAGATGTGATGAATGAAAGTTTGGCAATTCGTGTAGCTGGTTCACATATGTATCAACATAGTCATATTATAAGGGCGTATGTGTGCAGTCGATAGCATCTGAGGAAACGAGAGAAAGTTGCTGGCAGTCGGATTCGAAACGTGGACTCTTTGCTCTAGAGTCCAGAACCATAACCAATCGACTAACGCTGGTTAATTTTCGATAAAGATTGCAAGGTATTCGTGATGTTTTGCTGGTTTACCAGCTGATTAGGCTTAGGCTTAGTATCATGGACTGACCAAAATGTTGGTGCCAGCGTTTAAAATAAGCCTGATGCCGAAAGTTTGGCTGGTTTAGCTCTCGTAGTTAGCTTGACTTGAACCTGCCCGAAAATCCAATCGTCTTTTGTCGGATTAGACGATTTCAGAAAACATGACATTTCGGGCGTGCGTGTTGGAATTTTTTTTGTTTTTATCTTTTAGGTACTCCTTATGGGAGTAAGTTAAGAATATGGTGTTTTAAGGATACTATGAAATAAACTTCAAAAGAGCGGATTTTTTGCTCAGTACTTAGAACATGTTTAAAGAAAGCGCGGAAAAAATATTCATCCGTCTATGATCAATATCACAAAAGCTATGGGTTTCGTTAATTAGCCTCTTCTCGACCTACGCAAGCATCTACTCGACCTAAGAATCTGAAGATTCAAACAGCTGAATGCAGAATCACACGTAGATACCCAATTTACGTCGATATAAGCATCTATACATCGACCTAAGCATCTATACATCTACCTGAGCATCTATACATCGACCTAAGCATCTATACATCGACCTAAGCATCTATACATTGACCTCAGCGGGAGCGACCACGGCCTAAGCAGCTTGAAACACCTTTTCAGATATACTAAGCCTAAGTTTATTAGAAGCAAAAACTTGAATTTTCCTATATCTTATCAAGTAAAACCGAAAAACATGCAAAAAAAGAAAAGTTATTTAAAACTTCAAACAGCTTTCCGCGCCTTTTTTCTTCTTTTTCCTTCATTGCTATGCTTCTTTCCATAGTTTCAGCCCATATTATTTATTTCTGACAACTGTGTAAGTCCTTGGATCGAGCCGTTTAACGGTCCCACCCAACACTCAAATCTACAGTTGCCTGCAACTTTGCAAGTATAGGCTCAGATTTTCACCAAATTTTTTTCCGCGTTTCAATTTAGCATGTTCTACCAGTTTGGCACAAAAATTTTGGCATTCCGTATTCGTTTTGCTCCTTTTCTAAAAGTACCATATTCTTAACTTTTGCCTTACGCTCCTGGTACTATTGCATAATCTGTTCCTCGAAAAATTCCAAACAAATTATTTTGGAACAAAACTTTATCGTGTGATGAAAGATTAAAAATCCTAAACTTAGAACGACTCAAAACCCGTCGTATCCACACTGATCTTGTTTTTGCTTTTAAAATTGTTAAATAAAATATTGACATTTAAAAATTTTTGAGCTTAAACTAGTGATCGACCGGGGCCCCGGCCCTGGCAATCCCCGGCCATTTTTCAGCATCCCCGGCCGGGGCAAGGTCAAGAAATGGCCGGGGCCGGGAAAAATTTATTGTAATTCGTATTTTGTACAGGCTGTGATACTGGCACTTATTTATCAATGAGCAGTGTTAATTTTGAGAACTGTACTGATTAGACCATATGTATACTTACTTAGTCCTTGTTATAACTGCTACTGTGTATAAATGAGCTGTTACTGGATAAATGTCCAGGAAAATCTGCATGTTTTCGATTCCTCCACTTAACTTATTTAAACTAAATGGGAGTATATTGAGAATAAGGTGATCTTGTCAAATTTTCAAAAAAAACGTGATTTTATGCCTTTTCAAACAATAATCTTCAAGTTAGAGGTCGAAAAAACTGTCGGAAAACCATGTGAGTGAAAAAAAAATTTCGAAAAAAATTTTGTCAAAGATGTTTTTCACTCTCATGGTTGACAGATCGTGTTTTCAACATCTACGTTATAGATTATTGTTTGAAAAGGCATACAATCACGTTATTTTGAAAATTTGTACTTAAGTATAAGCATATACATCAACCTGAGTGGGAGCGACCTCGACCTAAGCAGCCTTAACATCTTTTCAGATATACTAAAACCTAAGCATCTATACATCGACCTGAGCGCGAGCGACCTCGACCTAAGCAGCTTTAAACACCTTTTCAGATATACTAAGCCTAAGTATAATAGAAGTAAAAAGGGCAATATTGAGAATAACCCAGTTCGTCTCAATTAATTTGTTATCCTCAAACACATGAATTTCAACAGCCTGTAACTCGGTCAATAATGCCGACCGACACCTAATTCTTTCAGATTAGAATTCCTTGACCCTTAATTAGATTAAATCATCCAAGTAAAGTTAATTTCTAGGAGGTCACCTTATTCTCAATATTAGCCACTAAATGCTACTTTTAACTCATTCATTCATAGCTATGGCTAAAAGAGTTGACAAATACGTTCTATTTCTAGTTGGAAATTGTACGTTTTCAACAAACTATTTTCACAAAAAACACTTCTACATTACCAGAAAATTAAGCGGTGGACTATTATTAGCCGACTATTTTGTTGTACGAGCTTCTTGTGCTTGTACAAAGATCTCCGAAAAGTCTTTGTATGAGCTAACAAATTTTTGTAGCTATATTATATCAATATATTTTTAAACATACACATTTTCGCATACTATCCAGTATGTGACAGTGTTTTTTTGTACAATGTACCTTTGTATATACATGAACAAAGATGGTACCCAGAAGTCTTAGTACATTTTGTACCAGTGTTTTTTTTTGTATATGGTTTGTTTTTGCATGTACAAAGATGGTCCCCAAAGTCTTTGTACATTTTGTACACACAAATTTTTGGTTACTATAATATAGTACAGTAGCGATTTTAGTGTGGTAAAACAGGGTCTTTTGACTTTCGATTGTATATTTTAGCTAATTTCTGGGTTTCAAACGCCAAAAATTACTAAAATTGTCTTAAAACGGCGCAAAGCGCCTAAAAATTTGACATTTTTCCATTCTAAATACAAATTTTGCCATTTCAAAGATATATAGGACAGACAATTTTTAATATCCAAGCAAAGCGCCGAAAATTTTGGAATTTTACACTTTTTCACAGTGTTTATCTTCCCGAAAAGTCTTTGTACATCGGAAAAATCTTTGGTGAATACAAAAAGACACTGTTTTGTACATGCAAATTTTTGTATACTTTAATATGGTACAGTAACGATTTCAGTGTGGTAGAACATAGTTTTTCGACCTTTAGTAGTGTATTTGGCTAATTTTTGGGTTTCTGAATATTTGACATTTTTCCATTCTAAACGCAGTGTTGCTTATTACAACATTTAATCCGCATATTACAATTTTTGTAATATTTTTGATTTTGTAGTAGAAGTTGTTTCAGCTTTCTCAGTCGAGTTTTATGTGTGAATTCCATCAAAGGCTCATAAAAATTTTGGCACTCCGCGCCGAAAAATATTGTCAACTAAATTCAGGCCGAATTATCACATTTAGAAGCGCGATCTTTTTGTATTCGGCGAAGATTTTCGCTGATGTACAAAGACGTTTCAGGACCGTCTTTGTACATGTACAAAGATTTTTGAAGTACAAAAACTGTAAAGGTGTAGAATTCTCATTGCAAATTCTACTATTTTAAAAATTTTGAGGGAGGGGTAGCGGCTGCAAAAATGGAGCCGCTTAACCCCCTTCCCCTGAAAATGGCCGATAAAAATACATGTGACAGGGGTTTGGGTTATCCCTTATTCACGCTCTGAAGCCCCGAACTTCCTTGAAAGTCAGAAAATATTTGACCACCCTCCCCCATTTTTTGGCGAAAACCTGCGCTTTTTTGGCTATTTTTATGTGTTTTTACCATTTTTGATCTAGTCGCTAACCCCCTCCTTCTAAAAATGGCGAGGGACCCCTACCCTAGATTTCCAGCAGTTACATGTATACTGAGGGACCCTCATAAAATTTTAAGCGATTACACGCATGTTTTATAGTGATACTTTATCTATTTACTCTAGCTCACATTCTAAAATAATGTATCACTTCGTGAAATTCTAATAGTTAGGTACACTTTTCCCATACTAAAAATTAAGCTCAAAAAGTTCAAAAGGTTTTCACCAAAAATCGTCTGACAGTGACTTGTGTCTTGGACCCTGAGGGGTTAATACCCCTCCCTCCTTATGGGAATGTGTTATGTCTCATTTATAACATCTATTACCTATTGCATCCAATCGCTAAAGTAGCAGTAGCAGTAGCTGAACATTCAAATGATATAGAGTGTGCTAATAGCAGCGACATAGACTTTATTGATGATTCAGACAATGAAACACTGGACTAAATTTGTTTCTTGTGACATAAATAGTAATAAAACTTGATATGAAAAGGCGCACCTAACTGCGCTTGCCATTTACTACTGAATGGAGCAGTCGCTCATTATTTCTTTTCCTATGCTCACCCCAAGTATGTGTCATGCAATAATATTTTCCTTGTCTGAGCCCGGCCAGCCCCGGCCGATGCCAGGGATTTTTCAGCCCCGGTACCGCCCCGGCCAAAAAAGTCGCCCCGGTTGATCACTAGCTTGAACTGTTCATCAAACAATCACGTTTGGATTGTAGAAAACATGACAATGCGAATAGGGTGGCTGAAATTTGGGGCATTCTCCTGCAAAATACAGTTGACTCTGATCCTTTAGTTTTTAGAAATATAATTTCGGAAATTGATTTTAGTGTTTTTTCTTAAAAGGCGTAACATAAGAGCATTTTGCCTTACGCTCGTGGTACTATTGCATTATCTGTTCCTTTATGTGCATACTTTGTTTTATCTACATTGTGTATTATTTTTACATTGACTATGCATTTTTTACCTACTTTTTATGTGTTTCTTTCTTATACTTTCACCGAATAAATTTTCTTCTTCTTTTTGAAGTCGGGTCATTGAACTCATCACGTGCTATGTCCTTTTGTTCAGTCGTCTCATCGATTCTTTTCCCATTTTGCAGCCAGGATTTTTGCTAGGGGAAATCCGAAAAATTTCTTCATCTAAAACCCCACAAAAGCGGGCGGGACCATTAAATAACGTGTTTATTGAGCTTTTCACATCGTCCTGATTTATTTAAGCAATAAAAAATTTATTTTTTGAAAGTTTTTTGTTTAAATGCTTATTATGCGCTTGAAACGCTAAGTTTTTGACCTTTCCTGCAACAAAACGATAGAAACTGCCATAAGATAAAAGGAATCGGCGCAAAGCGCCGACTCTTCGATTTTACATCCTAGAACAGCATCATGCAACCATAATGCTCAGTTCTTGAACATGTCGAAATTTTCCCTAGAGGTGATCCATCTAATCCCACCACATGTTCCGATCCTTTTCTTCTACCAATATCTAGTGCGACCGAGCAAGATCCTGGATTATTTGGAATACGTGTCAATAATATGTTCCGATGTCAGTTTAGTCTATTCCATTTTTCATTCATTTATCTATTCACTGTAATTTGCAAAAGTTTAATTTGTTTAACAAATAGGTTCATTGCAGTTACACATATTTACACTGGCGTAGCTAGTTGGGGGATTCCCTAATGAGGAAAATTTCGACATGTTTAAGAGCTGAGTAATATAATTGTATGATGATGTTTTCCGACAAAAAATCGAAAAGTCGGCGTTTTCCGCAGATTTCTTTTATGTTTTTTCAGTTTCTATCGTTTTGTTGCAGGGTAAATCAAACAAATAGCGCTTCTAGCGCATAATAAGCATTTTTTCTTCAAAAAGGTTGTAAAATTTCAAATGAAAAAATTTAATCTTTCTATTGCTTAAATAGTGCAGGACGATGTGAAAAGCCCACAAAACACGTTATTCAACGGCCCCCGCCCGTTTTTATGGATTTTTAAATAATAAAAAATTGGCTATGCCTATGCATATTTAAGTCCCGATTAGCAAACTTTGATTTATCTACTAATACTAATACTAATACTTTATTCGGAAAGAAGACACAAGGATACAACATCTGAATACCTTCTGGGGCGCGCTTAAAATTTATAACTTCATTGACTCGAATGTCCCGTTTCTAGTACATTACAATATCCGAACCCCTTATGAATTATTATTGATTTTGTATTTTTATCAGTAATAAACTTCTTCACGCTCTTTTTCACGTTCAGGTGTTGTCACGAAAGTTTGATTAGATAATTACTTTTTTGAACATTCCCAAAACGAAAGATGGCGACGAAGCAAATGACAAAAAAGAAGAAGGTGATAACGTAGGACATCTAAATAAAAAAGTTCAGTATTTTGTAGGGATGCAACGTGTCCAGATTTTTTGGAATATCGGGTCCGGGTCCACGAGAATTTGTGAATTATGTCTTATATGTACGAAATGGTCTATTATTCATATACAGCTAATTTTCAATGCACTCAGATTGCGTGATTGCTTCTTATTTTCAGAATGTCAGTCAACAAGAAGTTAAAGTTCCTGAATAAGTGATCCGAATAATTATTTATACATCTTAAGGTGATATATGTCTATAATTTTTTTAGCAAAAAGTGGGGCAGAAAGATCCAGATTTGAGACGTATTGATAAAAAATTGCTCGAATTATTGCGGATAGACGTCTAGAAGCATGATTTACTGCTTGATTTCCTGTATTTATAGCATTTGATGCGAAACATCGAAATTTTTAATTGAAAATAGAAGAAAACTGTGCAAAAATAGCTATTTCTGCTGTTAAAATTGTTTTGAAACCTACATGAACAGGTAATGGCTTCCAGGCAGTCTTTTTTTGTACAAGGTCCTTTTGTACATGTGTATACAAAGATGATCCCTAAAAGTCTTCGTACATTTTGTGCACACAAATTTTTGAGTACTATGATATAGTATGGTAGCGACTTTAATGTGGTAAAAACAGAGTTGTTGACCTTTGGTAGAGTATTTTAGCTATGTAATTCCTGGTTTTATGAGGGCAAAAATCATTAAGATCGTCTTAAAACGGCGCGAAGCACTGAAAAATTTGACATGCTTCCTTCGAAATGCGATTTCTGCTATAATAAAGATATATAGGAAACACAATTATACACAATTACTCATTTCGGCGTGAAGCGCCGGAAATGTTTGCGAATTTTAGACCTTTTTTGCACTTTTTAGTATTCCAAAAATTTTTGTTCATGTACAAAGACGGTTCCGAAAAGTCTTTGTACATCGGTAAAATCTTTGCCGAATAAAAACCGTGCTCCAGGTCGCCAAGAAAGTAAATAAATGTCATCCGGCGCTGCGCCGGAAAATTTTGAGAAATTATGGTCACTGACGGATAAAAATCATTGCAAGTTGCATAAAATTCTTTATCTCGCCGAATATTTTTGGCTCATGGGGGCAGCTGCCCCTGACCCTGATTCATTGCCTCTTAAACTAATACAAGTAGATGAATCTGATTGTTTTTGAAATACTATCTGGTATTAATGTGACGATTTAGAAGTTGGAAATAAAGTCTTTAGTCGCCATTCAAGTCTTTCATCATTCGCATCTTTTTAAATTTTTTAATACCCGTTACCCGTTATTTTTCAAGCAAAATTTTACCGGTTCCGGGTCCGGGTCTCAAAAATTTTCAATAACGGGTCCGGGTATCCGTTGCATCCCTAGTATTTTGGATGGAAAACCCGCTAGGTATCTTGGACGGGTTCAGTTCAGTGGGCTTTTTCATATTTGAAAAATTGGGAATGTATATACTCTATTGTGCGAATGTACGTGAATACGTGTAGGTAATTATTAATAAGATAAGGGAGAGTTGAATGTATAATGATTTTTAAGAAAAATTTATACGGAATGGCGCAGAATTCCTTTAATTAAGAAAGCCCATTCTGTAGGGAAATAATTTGCAGCTTTTATTATTTTAAGTTTGAAACGAATCGTTGGAAACTTGACTTCATAATCAGGTTCCAATTTTATTAATAGGTGTAATAAAATACCTCAATTTGTCTTCGATTTTTGTAATGTAAAAATTTTTTAGATTTTGATCGTAGATGTACAGGGTTAGTTAGGCCAGGGAGAGGTAAAGCGTTTTTTTGTACAAGGTCTGTTTGTACATGTACAACGATGGTCCCTAAAAGCCTTTGTACATTTTGTACGCACAAATTTCTAAGGACTATAATATGGTACAGTAGCGAGTTTAGTGTGGTAAAAACAGAGTTGTTCGGCCTTTTGGTAGCTGTATATTTTAGCAAATTTTTGGGTCTTGAGCTCAAAAATCACTAAGAATCGTCTTAAAACGGCTCGAAGCGCTAAAAAAATTGACATTTTTCCTTTCGAAGTGCAATTTCTGCCATTATAAAGGTACATAGAACGCACAATTATTGATCTGAAAATTTTCGCGAATTTTAGACCTTTTTTGCAATTGTTTGTACTATCGTAAATTGAGTTTTTGGCTATTTTTACGTCGAAATGCTTGAACACACTATTTTTGGCTCAAATTGCCCGACAGTACCTAATTTTTGGCCCCTTCAGCGGAGGGTGTTACCTCTTCTCACCCCTTTCTATTTGCATGGTTGGTTTGGATAGATTTTGAACACTTAACTTAGAGCCGTACGTAAACGTTACCCTTCTCATACTCGTACTCACCAGTAGGTTCCGATTTTCGTGGTTTATTTGTTAGATGCATGCTCTTGTTGTTTTTTGCGACTAAATTAACTTTCTCTCACCCGGATATGTACATTAATGTAAAGTAAACAGCTGGCTACTTTTACGGAAAATATATCTTTCTGTTTGTAGCCATCTAGTATGTTTTCGCTCGTCATCTTATTAGTGGCATATTTTGACCGCGATGTCAAGTGAAAGTTTATTATGTCTGAACACAATTTTTTTTACGAAAAGATAAATTTTAATTTTTTTGACACCTCGAATTTTAACTGTCATGAAAGCTTGTGTGAAAAAAAGAAAATTAATGAAATGAAAACTTTCTTCAAAAAATTCTACATCACATATATTTAAGATATTGCCTACTCGTATAGCAACCGTGAGGGAAAAAATTGCATACTCGATCTTAAGTGTTAGGGTGTAATACCATACATGCACAGCATGGGAATTCTGGGGGATTGAAATTATAAAGTGCGTTATTTGGGCCCAAAAATGGTAAATACGCGTCAAAAACATCGTTTTCAGCGTCTCTGACGATGCTCTATCTTTCTAGAGCATGATGACAAGAAAATTTCAAAAAATTAAAAAGTCGAGCAAACTGACCAAAATATAGTCAAAACGTGAGTTGATGACGCGAAACGCCGGGTTTGAGCAAATAGATTGCTAAAAACGCTTTTTTCCTACAAATCTTCTGAAAATCTCTGCGAGCTTTCGAAAAATCGCCAATTCTGGGGGTGAAAAAATTTCTACAGGTTGTGAAAGTCCCCCACGCATAAATTTGGTTTTGTCGTAAAGTGTGGTATGTTTGAACTTTTTATTTGGCTTTTCGTTCATTCAGTGAATAATGTTTTTAACCGCAACGTAACTCATCTTTTAGTTCGTAGCCGATGGCGTTTTTAAAGCCGAACTTAATAATTTCTTGATGAGGGAGTTGGCCGAAGATGGCTACTCGGGAGTCGAAGTTCGCAAGACACCAACGCGTACTGAGGTCATCATTATGGCCACTCGAACGCAGAACGTGTTGGGTGAGAAAGGACGTCGCATTCGCGAATTGACCTCTCTCGTCCAAAAACGTTTCGGATTCATTGAAGGTTCAGTGGAACTAATTAACAAACTTTTTACGCTAAATTATTCGAAATTTTATTCCTTATATAAATGTGAGCGTTTGGGATTGTTTAGTCCGAAGCATAGTTTCCCAAGGTCGAAAGTTCAGAGGGGTGAAATCCCAAAATTTGAGACCACAATATTTAGATTTCTAGCCTTTTTTGCAGGTCAAATATACAAAACGCTTAAAACATCCCATATAGCATGTTTTAATGTGAAAAACTGCATTTTTAACTACTTTTTGTCCCATTTTGACTACTTTCGTCAATCTTGTAAGTAAAAAATATCGAAAATTTTGACTTTCTAGATTATTTTAACTTCATTCTAGGTATTTTATGGGTAAATAAAACAGAAATGTACTAGTCGGCGCGAAGCGCCGGAAACTTTTTAACATCTGCGCTGCTTTTGTACCCAAAAATCATTGCAGAAAACGTTTGATAGCTCAAAATCGTCTGACAGTAATTCAAACCCTGAGGTGGTGGTAACACCCCCTCACTCCTATGGGAATGTGTGGTCCGAAAGGTGTTTAAAATCTCCGAAATGAGTGATCAGAAAATTTAGGGTATATACCGGCCTCTTTGTAAACTGATTGCGAAAACGATCGTATTATCCTTTTTGAGCCCATTTTGACTAGTGCGTTCGCTTTAATTGATAAAAAATATAAGAATTTATCGAAAACTTATTATTTTTACATACGTACGTTAAATCATGCAGCAAATGTTCGACGACTCAAAGTCGCCTCATAATTACTCGGATCCTGGACCCTGAAGGTACTTTATTAGAGGTAATCGTAATACCCTCCATGGGAACGTGTGTTATTCATAGGTGGGCGGCACCAAAATTCTGGGGGCGCAATATTTTTCAAAGGTCAAAAATAGGCTTTAAAATGGTGGTATGGCGAAAGACACAATTTTTAACGTTTCTCATCGAGCACTATCCATTGGTATCAAAAATTGCGGAAAAAAACAAAAAATTTATTGAATTCTGGAGGTGTTTTGGTTTCTTAGGGGTGCATATCCCGATACCCAGGTGTGGTGTTTTTCAGTATTTAATTGCCTAAATTAATTTTTTGAAGTCATTCGCTTTGACAAAATTTGATTGTAGAAAAACAAAGTTGTAGGTATTTAAAAATGGAAAAAATTTCTGCTCATTCCAAACAGCATTATTTACTCTAACCTGAGTATCAAAGCTATCGTTCATAACACTAGCTAAACGATTGTTTACTTGATATTTTGCCTATGCACGACTCGGGAAAATTCATAATTTGATCTGCCTTACTCAATTTTGCATCCTTATGAAGACCAAGCTTGAGTGTTTCGTGAACTATCGTATTTGAAATTTAAAGAGATTTTATTCATTTTTTCGGTATTTTTAGATTAGGTCCGAAGAAATTTAAGGCGCCTTAATGCTAAAAATTTGTTTTTGAATTGCTTCTATAAAGCGTTAAAAGTCCTTTGTAAATCTCGCGTAAGATTTGTTTTTCATCGCTTTTATTTTAGCTATACGCCGAAAAAGTCACTACGAGGGGATTATGCGCTGTTGCTCAATGCGAGTCCTTACGCTACAAATTAATCGGCGGTTTGGCTGTTAGGCGGTAGGTTTTAAAATTAGCGTGTGATACAAAAACTTTTTGCGAAAAGTTTCGATTTTATGATTGTTATGGATAGAACATGTTGAAAAACGTTGAAAAATGTGGTTTTTACGAGATATCTTCACGAAGATTCCGAGGTATTAACGAATTTATTTTGGCTTCCCACCTTTGACCGAATTCTGGATAACGGCCTCTGGACTCATACGTGCACATAGGGGCTAAGGGTATCCGGACAATTTTTCCCCGACAATTTTTCCCTGGACGTTTTTTCCCGGACATTTTTTCCCCATGGAATTTTTTCCCCGGTAAACTTTTCCCCGGACATTTTTTCCCCATGGAATTTTTTCCCCGGTAAACTTTTCCCCGCACATTTTTTCCCCGTGTCATTTTTCCCCAGGCCTTTTTCCCAATATATCTTCCTGTTGTTTACTGAGATGCATATATTTCTGACCATCAAGTCTGTGCTTTTATTTCTAAAGGATGATGTGTCAATGAACAAATATGCGTATGTATCTATTAAGAGTTAAAAACGGTAATTATATGCAATGGCGCGTAGATATGTCAACAAATCGGTTTCCGCATATGCCTCAACTCTTGCAGAAATTCTTGCCGCACAGTCACGGTACTTCTTTTTAGGGGTTGCTGAACCCCGCAGTGCTTTGCTCAATTTTGAGTTCCGTGAGAACCTGTTCTTTCATTAGCGCCTCGATGAACTTCCAGATTGCAGGATGCTGAGCGCCAACGGTTTGAAGGAAACTGCGATGCCAACCTTCAACCGCATTGTTAGTTTTTGGCAATCCATTCTGCAATGTTTCATTTGATCGACTAATCTTTACGTTAGTAAGTTATTATCGTGCAAAATCATTAAATCAGATAAGGAAAATGATAGGAAGGAAAAAACCTTTTATTAAAATTGTCAACTCAGGTGAAATTTTATTTATATAGTGCGTTTTACATAAAGCGCATCATAATTAATTTTTGCCTTAAACACTGTCTCATTATTTTATTCATTTATTGACTGTTTTTAGCTATGTATCTTGAATAGAATGCTACACTCGAAACGAAGCGCCTGTTCTATTACAAGAATAAGGATTCAATGAATGTTTATGTGTAAGAGTAGATTGCACCTTAAGGGCAGATTTAGGAAGCGGAGGGGTAGCCGTTCACTGTCGCAATGAAATAATAGGAAAATGGAAAATCCCGTGCATTTTTATACTGATCAAAATTTTTCAAAATTTTTTCCACGTTTTGCGCTGGGATTTTTGTTACTGATATTTATTGTCTTTTTGGCAATGGAAAAGCCTTATTTTTATTCAAAAGAAAAACTTTTTGTACAGAATAATAATTTTGTTTTATTACGATTTATCGAGTAAACGCTTAGTTATTCAAGGTTTTATAAATTGTTTAACCCCGAAAAAATCCCCCAAGATCATGTCCAACAAAAAATTTTCACAATATTAATAAAATTTGCAAACTGGTGTCAATAATTTCTAAAAAATTTTGGCAGACTTTCTTGATTTGACAATATAAAAAAAACTTTTTTTAGATAATTCGACTGAAAATGTTTTCAATAGAACTTTGTTAATCGATACATATCGTAAGTATTAGCTCAGATTTTAGCTGTGTAAGTACTACTTACAACAACAGCATTGTAGCAATTCCATAGAATGAGTGGAAATTTCGGATTTCTTCGCTGATTCCTTCTCTGTGGTCGGCCAATCCAAGTATCCTCAAAATAGTCAATGACTGACTGTGCCTCTTCCGGAAAGTCTGCTACATTAATAAGGTGCTCAAACGCCGCTAAAACGTCTTCAACAGGGACAAAGGCAAGAGCGGGCAACAAACGCATTTTAAGAGCAAATTCTTCGTCTTCAGCATAACGTTGCTGCAAACCATTGTTTTGAATCGACCGATAAATGCACTAAGTAAAGTGGAAAAAGCAGCCCCGGCATTGGACTCCTACAAAACACGACTCCAACGCATTGATAGCCGCATTTTCAAAATCCACCATAACCGATTCTGGATTAAGGTCGGGTTGCAATTCCTGAATTTTGTTAAACAAACGTCGGTACGTCACTTCTGATTTGCTTGGTAGCAACGCGAAAATTGCAGGAAACACCTTATTTTCGCGAATTCCATGGATGGTATACAACTGCTGAAATAGAGGCGGCACGGTCTTAAATGTTCCATCAGCATAAAGGTGATTTGACTGCGTAAGAAACTGCAGGTTTTGCTTAGTGCCAAAAATCAGCATTCGAGTCTCACTGGGCCCACTATCGTACAAAAGGAAGTTTTCGCCATTTTTGGTCATTCTGTACTCTTTGGGTATTTGCAGATCTCTTAAATTAGTCGGATTCGGCGGCGCATTAGATGCTATGACTCTTTGACGCCGAATACTCCTTTTCAAGCTTTCTACAGCTGGCATCTTAGCTTGGACGGCAGGTGTCAATTGTGCCGCTATCTCAGAAACAATTAAGTGAGTCGCCTCTTGAGTTGTCCTTGCTTTTTCTTTAGCAGCTTCAGCAGCTTTGTTGGCCTTGATCTTAGCAATGTCAGGTGCGTGATTATGCACCCCTACTGACTTTGTGATTTCATCATCATCTACGTACAATCTGGCTTTACACTTGATAGCATAAAATTGATCGCACTTCCAGATAATTGCTCCATCGGCTGCTGATTTATCCTTCAGGTAAAGATAACCATCCTTACACAACTTTTGGTTCCCTCTTGCGCTAGGAATAAATTCCAGAGGCATGATTACATTTAACCAAAGTTTAAAGCGAGTCACTGCAGGACAAGTTCAACGAATGCAGTTTGAGAACGCCAGTCGAAATGACCCTTTTGTTTACTCATAATCAGCAAAAATACGTTTCAGCCAAAGGCAGCAAATACAAATGGATTTTTTTTGCATCTCAGTAAACAACAGCGGAAAGTTAAGTTTGATAGGTAGTTTTTAATCGATGAGAGTCTACGTTTGATATTTGGAATAAATAGTTTTATCTCAATTTATTCGTGGACATGCCGAGTCTAGATTAGGATTAATCTAGGGACACCTTGACAGCCCTGAATCCAAGAACTTTCAAAAGTGAACCTATGACCTGAGAAATGAAACTGAATGATTTTTAAGCTTCTTTTCCGACTAGCTGCGGAAAGTTAAGTTTGATAGGTAGTTTTTAATCGATGAGAGTCTACGTTTGATATTTGGAATAAATAGTTTTATCTCAATTTATTCGTGGACATGCCGAGTCTAGATTAGGATTAATCTAGGGACACCTTGACAGCCCTGAATCCAAGAACTTTCAAAAGTGAACCTATGACCTGAGAAATGAAACTGAATGATTTTTAAGCTTCTTTTCCGACTAGCTGCGGAAAGTTAAGTTTGATAGGTAGTTTTTAATCGATGAGAGTCTACGTTTGATATTTGGAATAAATAGTTTTATCTCAATTTATTCGTGGACATGCCGAGTCTAGATTAGGATTAATCTAGGGACACCTTGACAGCCCTGAATCCAAGAACTTTCAAAAGTGAACCTATGACCTGAGAAATGAAACTGAATGATTTTTAAGCTTCTTTTCCGACTAGCTGCAGAAAGTTAAGTTTGATAGGTAGTTTTTAATCGATGAGAGTCTACGTTTGATATTTGGAATAAATAGTTTTATCTCAATTTATTCGTGGACATGCCGAGTCTAGATTAGGATTAATCTAGGGACACCTTGACAGCCCTGAATCCAAGAACTTTCAAAAGTGAACCTATGACCTGAGAAATGAAACTGAATGATTTTTAAGCTTCTTTTCCGACTAGCTGCGGAAAGTTAAGTTTGATAGGTAGTTTTTAATCGATGAGAGTCTACGTTTGATATTTGGAATAAATAGTTTTATCTCAATTTATTCGTGGACATGCCGAGTCTAGATTAGGATTAATCTAGGGACACCTTGACAGCCCTGAATCCAAGAACTTTCAAAAGTGAACCTATGACCTGAGAAATGAAACTGAATGATTTTTAAGCTTCTTTTCCGACTAGCTGCGGAAAGTTAAGTTTGATAGGTAGTTTTTAATCGATGAGAGTCTACGTTTGATATTTGGAATAAATAGTTTTATCTCAATTTATTCGTGGACATGCCGAGTCTAGATTAGGATTAATCTAGGGACACCTTGACAGCCCTGAATCCAAGAACTTTCAAAAGTGAACCTATGACCTGAGAAATGAAACTGAATGATTTTTAAGCTTCTTTTCCGACTAGCTGCGGAAAGTTAAGTTTGATAGGTAGTTTTTAATCGATGAGAGTCTACGTTTGATATTTGGAATAAATAGTTTTATCTCAATTTATTCGTGGACATGCCGAGTCTAGATTAGGATTAATCTAGGGACACCTTGACAGCCCTGAATCCAAGAACTTTCAAAAGTGAACCTATGACCTGAGAAATGAAACTGAATGATTTTTAAGCTTCTTTTCCGACTAGCTGCGGAAAGTTAAGTTTGATAGGTAGTTTTTAATCGATGAGAGTCTACGTTTGATATTTGGAATAAATAGTTTTATCTCAATTTATTCGTGGACATGCCGAGTCTAGATTAGGATTAATCTAGGGACACCTTGACAGCCCTGAATCCAAGAACTTTCAAAAGTGAACCTATGACCTGAGAAATGAAACTGAATGATTTTTAAGCTTCTTTTCCGACTAGCTGCGGAAAGTTAAGTTTGATAGGTAGTTTTTAATCGATGAGAGTCTACGTTTGATATTTGGAATAAATAGTTTTATCTCAATTTATTCGTGGACATGCCGAGTCTAGATTAGGATTAATCTAGGGACACCTTGACAGCCCTGAATCCAAGAACTTTCAAAAGTGAACCTATGACCTGAGAAATGAAACTGAATGATTTTTAAGCTTCTTTTCCGACTAGCTGCGGAAAGTTAAGTTTGATAGGTAGTTTTTAATCGATGAGAGTCTACGTTTGATATTTGGAATAAATAGTTTTATCTCAATTTATTCGTGGACATGCCGAGTCTAGATTAGGATTAATCTAGGGACACCTTGACAGCCCTGAATCCAAGAACTTTCAAAAGTGAACCTATGACCTGAGAAATGAAACTGAATGATTTTTAAGCTTCTTTTCCGACTAGCTGCGGAAAGTTAAGTTTGATAGGTAGTTTTTAATCGATGAGAGTCTACGTTTGATATTTGGAATAAATAGTTTTATCTCAATTTATTCGTGGACATGCCGAGTCTAGATTAGGATTAATCTAGGGACACCTTGACAGCCCTGAATCCAAGAACTTTCAAAAGTGAACCTATGACCTGAGAAATGAAACTGAATGATTTTTAAGCTTCTTTTCCGACTAGCTGCGGAAAGTTAAGTTTGATAGGTAGTTTTTAATCGATGAGAGTCTACGTTTGATATTTGGAATAAATAGTTTTATCTCAATTTATTCGTGGACATGCCGAGTCTAGATTAGGATTAATCTAGGGACACCTTGACAGCCCTGAATCCAAGAACTTTCAAAAGTGAACCTATGACCTGAGAAATGAAACTGAATGATTTTTAAGCTTCTTTTCCGACTAGCTGCGGAAAGTTAAGTTTGATAGGTAGTTTTTAATCGATGAGAGTCTACGTTTGATATTTGGAATAAATAGTTTTATCTCAATTTATTCGTGGACATGCCGAGTCTAGATTAGGATTAATCTAGGGACACCTTGACAGCCCTGAATCCAAGAACTTTCAAAAGTGAACCTATGACCTGAGAAATGAAACTGAATGATTTTTAAGCTTCTTTTCCGACTAGCTGCGGAAAGTTAAGTTTGATAGGTAGTTTTTAATCGATGAGAGTCTACGTTTGATATTTGGAATAAATAGTTTTATCTCAATTTATTCGTGGACATGCCGAGTCTAGATTAGGATTAATCTAGGGACACCTTGACAGCCCTGAATCCAAGAACTTTCAAAAGTGAACCTATGACCTGAGAAATGAAACTGAATGATTTTTAAGCTTCTTTTCCGACTAGCTGCGGAAAGTTAAGTTTGATAGGTAGTTTTTAATCGATGAGAGTCTACGTTTGATATTTGGAATAAATAGTTTTATCTCAATTTATTCGTGGACATGCCGAGTCTAGATTAGGATTAATCTAGGGACACCTTGACAGCCCTGAATCCAAGAACTTTCAAAAGTGAACCTATGACCTGAGAAATGAAACTGAATGATTTTTAAGCTTCTTTTCCGACTAGCTGCGGAAAGTTAAGTTTGATAGGTAGTTTTTAATCGATGAGAGTCTACGTTTGATATTTGGAATAAATAGTTTTATCTCAATTTATTCGTGGACATGCCGAGTCTAGATTAGGATTAATCTAGGGACACCTTGACAGCCCTGAATCCAAGAACTTTCAAAAGTGAACCTATGACCTGAGAAATGAAACTGAATGATTTTTAAGCTTCTTTTCCGACTAGCTGCGGAAAGTTAAGTTTGATAGGTAGTTTTTAATCGATGAGAGTCTACGTTTGATATTTGGAATAAATAGTTTTATCTCAATTTATTCGTGGACATGCCGAGTCTAGATTAGGATTAATCTAGGGACACCTTGACAGCCCTGAATCCAAGAACTTTCAAAAGTGAACCTATGACCTGAGAAATGAAACTGAATGATTTTTAAGCTTCTTTTCCGACTAGCTGCGGAAAGTTAAGTTTGATAGGTAGTTTTTAATCGATGAGAGTCTACGTTTGATATTTGGAATAAATAGTTTTATCTCAATTTATTCGTGGACATGCCGAGTCTAGATTAGGATTAATCTAGGGACACCTTGACAGCCCTGAATCCAAGAACTTTCAAAAGTGAACCTATGACCTGAGAAATGAAACTGAATGATTTTTAAGCTTCTTTTCCGACTAGCTGCGGAAAGTTAAGTTTGATAGGTAGTTTTTAATCGATGAGAGTCTACGTTTGATATTTGGAATAAATAGTTTTATCTCAATTTATTCGTGGACATGCCGAGTCTAGATTAGGATTAATCTAGGGACACCTTGACAGCCCTGAATCCAAGAACTTTCAAAAGTGAACCTATGACCTGAGAAATGAAACTGAATGATTTTTAAGCTTCTTTTCCGACTAGCTGCGGAAAGTTAAGTTTGATAGGTAGTTTTTAATCGATGAGAGTCTACGTTTGATATTTGGAATAAATAGTTTTATCTCAATTTATTCGTGGACATGCCGAGTCTAGATTAGGATTAATCTAGGGACACCTTGACAGCCCTGAATCCAAGAACTTTCAAAAGTGAACCTATGACCTGAGAAATGAAACTGAATGATTTTTAAGCTTCTTTTCCGACTAGCTGCGGAAAGTTAAGTTTGATAGGTAGTTTTTAATCGATGAGAGTCTACGTTTGATATTTGGAATAAATAGTTTTATCTCAATTTATTCGTGGACATGCCGAGTCTAGATTAGGATTAATCTAGGGACACCTTGACAGCCCTGAATCCAAGAACTTTCAAAAGTGAACCTATGACCTGAGAAATGAAACTGAATGATTTTTAAGCTTCTTTTCCGACTAGCTGCGGAAAGTTAAGTTTGATAGGTAGTTTTTAATCGATGAGAGTCTACGTTTGATATTTGGAATAAATAGTTTTATCTCAATTTATTCGTGGACATGCCGAGTCTAGATTAGGATTAATCTAGGGACACCTTGACAGCCCTGAATCCAAGAACTTTCAAAAGTGAACCTATGACCTGAGAAATGAAACTGAATGATTTTTAAGCTTCTTTTCCGACTAGCTGCGGAAAGTTAAGTTTGATAGGTAGTTTTTAATCGATGAGAGTCTACGTTTGATATTTGGAATAAATAGTTTTATCTCAATTTATTCGTGGACATGCCGAGTCTAGATTAGGATTAATCTAGGGACACCTTGACAGCCCTGAATCCAAGAACTTTCAAAAGTGAACCTATGACCTGAGAAATGAAACTGAATGATTTTTAAGCTTCTTTTCCGACTAGCTGCGGAAAGTTAAGTTTGATAGGTAGTTTTTAATCGATGAGAGTCTACGTTTGATATTTGGAATAAATAGTTTTATCTCAATTTATTCGTGGACATGCCGAGTCTAGATTAGGATTAATCTAGGGACACCTTGACAGCCCTGAATCCAAGAACTTTCAAAAGTGAACCTATGACCTGAGAAATGAAACTGAATGATTTTTAAGCTTCTTTTCCGACTAGCTGCGGAAAGTTAAGTTTGATAGGTAGTTTTTAATCGATGAGAGTCTACGTTTGATATTTGGAATAAATAGTTTTATCTCAATTTATTCGTGGACATGCCGAGTCTAGATTAGGATTAATCTAGGGACACCTTGACAGCCCTGAATCCAAGAACTTTCAAAAGTGAACCTATGACCTGAGAAATGAAACTGAATGATTTTTAAGCTTCTTTTCCGACTAGCTGCGGAAAGTTAAGTTTGATAGGTAGTTTTTAATCGATGAGAGTCTACGTTTGATATTTGGAATAAATAGTTTTATCTCAATTTATTCGTGGACATGCCGAGTCTAGATTAGGATTAATCTAGGGACACCTTGACAGCCCTGAATCCAAGAACTTTCAAAAGTGAACCTATGACCTGAGAAATGAAACTGAATGATTTTTAAGCTTCTTTTCCGACTAGCTGCGGAAAGTTAAGTTTGATAGGTAGTTTTTAATCGATGAGAGTCTACGTTTGATATTTGGAATAAATAGTTTTATCTCAATTTATTCGTGGACAAGCCGAGTCTAGATTAGGATTAATCTAGGGACACCTTGACAGCCCTGAATCCAAGAACTTTCAAAAGTGAACCTATGACCTGAGAAATGAAACTGAATGATTTTTAAGCTTCTTTTCCGACTAGCTGCGGAAAGTTAAGTTTGATAGGTAGTTTTTAATCGATGAGAGTCTACGTTTGATATTTGGAATAAATAGTTTTATCTCAATTTATTCGTGGACATGCCGAGTCTAGATTAGGATTAATCTAGGGACACCTTGACAGCCCTGAATCCAAGAACTTTCAAAAGTGAACCTATGACCTGAGAAATGAAACTGAATGATTTTTAAGCTTCTTTTCCGACTAGCTGCGGAAAGTTAAGTTTGATAGGTAGTTTTTAATCGATGAGAGTCTACGTTTGATATTTGGAATAAATAGTTTTATCTCAATTTATTCGTGGACATGCCGAGTCTAGATTAGGATTAATCTAGGGACACCTTGACAGCCCTGAATCCAAGAACTTTCAAAAGTGAACCTATGACCTGAGAAATGAAACTGAATGATTTTTAAGCTTCTTTTCCGACTAGCTGCGGAAAGTTAAGTTTGATAGGTAGTTTTTAATCGATGAGAGTCTACGTTTGATATTTGGAATAAATAGTTTTATCTCAATTTATTCGTGGACATGCCGAGTCTAGATTAGGATTAATCTAGGGACACCTTGACAGCCCTGAATCCAAGAACTTTCAAAAGTGAACCTATGACCTGAGAAATGAAACTGAATGATTTTTAAGCTTCTTTTCCGACTAGCTGCGGAAAGTTAAGTTTGATAGGTAGTTTTTAATCGATGAGAGTCTACGTTTGATATTTGGAATAAATAGTTTTATCTCAATTTATTCGTGGACATGCCGAGTCTAGATTAGGATTAATCTAGGGACACCTTGACAGCCCTGAATCCAAGAACTTTCAAAAGTGAACCTATGACCTGAGAAATGAAACTGAATGATTTTTAAGCTTCTTTTCCGACTAGCTGCGGAAAGTTAAGTTTGATAGGTAGTTTTTAATCGATGAGAGTCTACGTTTGATATTTGGAATAAATAGTTTTATCTCAATTTATTCGTGGACATGCCGAGTCTAGATTAGGATTAATCTAGGGACACCTTGACAGCCCTGAATCCAAGAACTTTCAAAAGTGAACCTATGACCTGAGAAATGAAACTGAATGATTTTTAAGCTTCTTTTCCGACTAGCTGCGGAAAGTTAAGTTTGATAGGTAGTTTTTAATCGATGAGAGTCTACGTTTGATATTTGGAATAAATAGTTTTATCTCAATTTATTCGTGGACATGCCGAGTCTAGATTAGGATTAATCTAGGGACACCTTGACAGCCCTGAATCCAAGAACTTTCAAAAGTGAACCTATGACCTGAGAAATGAAACTGAATGATTTTTAAGCTTCTTTTCCGACTAGCTGCGGAAAGTTAAGTTTGATAGGTAGTTTTTAATCGATGAGAGTCTACGTTTGATATTTGGAATAAATAGTTTTATCTCAATTTATTCGTGGACATGCCGAGTCTAGATTAGGATTAATCT
Source organism: Mermis nigrescens (assembly GCA_036768485.1). Classification (NCBI taxonomy): domain Eukaryota; kingdom Metazoa; phylum Nematoda; class Enoplea; order Mermithida; family Mermithidae; genus Mermis; species Mermis nigrescens. The sequence continues at coordinate 1,637,801 of JAVLUZ010000145.1, forward strand.
AGGGACACCTTGACAGCCCTGAATCCAAGAACTTTCAAAAGTGAACCTATGACCTGAGAAATGAAACTGAATGATTTTTAAGCTTCTTTTCCGACTAGCTGCGGAAAGTTAAGTTTGATAGGTAGTTTTTAATCGATGAGAGTCTACGTTTGATATTTGGAATAAATAGTTTTATCTCAATTTATTCGTGGACATGCCGAGTCTAGATTAGGATTAATCTAGGGACACCTTGACAGCCCTGAATCCAAGAACTTTCAAAAGTGAACCTATGAACTGAGAAATGAAACTGAATGATTTTTAAGCTTCTTTTCCGACTAGCTGCGGAAAGTTAAGTTTGATAGGTAGTTTTTAATCGATGAGAGTCTACGTTTGATATTTGGAATAAATAGTTTTATCTCAATTTATTCGTGGACAAGCCGAGTCTAGATTAGGATTAATCTAGGGACACCTTGACAGCCCTGAATCCAAGAACTTTCAAAAGTGAACCTATGACCTGAGAAATGAAACTGAATGATTTTTAAGCTTCTTTTCCGACTAGCTGCGGAAAGTTAAGTTTGATAGGTAGTTTTTAATCGATGAGAGTCTACGTTTGATATTTGGAATAAATAGTTTTATCTCAATTTATTCGTGGACATGCCGAGTCTAGATTAGGATTAATCTAGGGACACCTTGACAGCCCTGAATCCAAGAACTTTCAAAAGTGAACCTATGACCTGAGAGAATGAAACTGAATGATTTTTAAGCTTCTTTTCCGACTAGCTGCGGAAAGTTAAGTTTGATAGGTAGTTTTTAATCGATGAGAGTCTACGTTTGATATTTGGAATAAATAGTTTTATCTCAATTTATTCGTGGACAAGCCGAGTCTAGATTAGGATTAATCTAGGGACACCTTGACAGCCCTGAATCCAAGAACTTTCAAAAGTGAACCTATGACCTGAGAAATGAAACTGAATGATTTTTAAGCTTCTTTTCCGACTAGCTGCGGAAAGTTAAGTTTGATAGGTAGTTTTTAATCGATGAGAGTCTACGTTTGATATTTGGAATAAATAGTTTTATCTCAATTTATTCGTGGACATGCCGAGTCTAGATTAGGATTAATCTAGGGACACCTTGACAGCCCTGAATCCAAGAACTTTCAAAAGTGAACCTATGACCTGAGAAATGAAACTGAATGATTTTTAAGCTTCTTTTCCGACTAGCTGCGGAAAGTTAAGTTTGATAGGTAGTTTTTAATCGATGAGAGTCTACGTTTGATATTTGGAATAAATAGTTTTATCTCAATTTATTCGTGGACATGCCGAGTCTAGATTAGGATTAATCTAGGGACACCTTGACAGCCCTGAATCCAAGAACTTTCAAAAGTGAACCTATGACCTGAGAAATGAAACTGAATGATTTTTAAGCTTCTTTTCCGACTAGCTGCGGAAAGTTAAGTTTGATAGGTAGTTTTTAATCGATGAGAGTCTACGTTTGATATTTGGAATAAATAGTTTTATCTCAATTTATTCGTGGACATGCCGAGTCTAGATTAGGATTAATCTAGGGACACCTTGACAGCCCTGAATCCAAGAACTTTCAAAAGTGAACCTATGACCTGAGAAATGAAACTGAATGATTTTTAAGCTTCTTTTCCGACTAGCTGCGGAAAGTTAAGTTTGATAGGTAGTTTTTAATCGATGAGAGTCTACGTTTGATATTTGGAATAAATAGTTTTATCTCAATTTATTCGTGGACATGCCGAGTCTAGATTAGGATTAATCTAGGGACACCTTGACAGCCCTGAATCCAAGAACTTTCAAAAGTGAACCTATGACCTGAGAAATGAAACTGAATGATTTTTAAGCTTCTTTTCCGACTAGCTGCGGAAAGTTAAGTTTGATAGGTAGTTTTTAATCGATGAGAGTCTACGTTTGATATTTGGAATAAATAGTTTTATCTCAATTTATTCGTGGACATGCCGAGTCTAGATTAGGATTAATCTAGGGACACCTTGACAGCCCTGAATCCAAGAACTTTCAAAAGTGAACCTATGACCTGAGAAATGAAACTGAATGATTTTTAAGCTTCTTTTTCCGACTAGCTGCGGAAAGTTAAGTTTGATAGGTAGTTTTTAATCGATGAGAGTCTACGTTTGATATTTGGAATAAATAGTTTTATCTCAATTTATTCGTGGACATGCCGAGTCTAGATTAGGATTAATCTAGGGACACCTTGACAGCCCTGAATCCAAGAACTTTCAAAAGTGAACCTATGACCTGAGAAATGAAACTGAATGATTTTTAAGCTTCTTTTCCGACTAGCTGCGGAAAGTTAAGTTTGATAGGTAGTTTTTAATCGATGAGAGTCTACGTTTGATATTTGGAATAAATAGTTTTATCTCAATTTATTCGTGGACATGCCGAGTCTAGATTAGGATTAATCTAGGGACACCTTGACAGCCCTGAATCCAAGAACTTTCAAAAGTGAACCTATGACCTGAGAAATGAAACTGAATGATTTTTAAGCTTCTTTTCCGACTAGCTGCGGAAAGTTAAGTTTGATAGGTAGTTTTTAATCGATGAGAGTCTACGTTTGATATTTGGAATAAATAGTTTTATCTCAATTTATTCGTGGACATGCCGAGTCTAGATTAGGATTAATCTAGGGACACCTTGACAGCCCTGAATCCAAGAACTTTCAAAAGTGAACCTATGACCTGAGAAATGAAACTGAATGATTTTTAAGCTTCTTTTCCGACTAGCTGCGGAAAGTTAAGTTTGATAGGTAGTTTTTAATCGATGAGAGTCTACGTTTGATATTTGGAATAAATAGTTTTATCTCAATTTATTCGTGGACATGCCGAGTCTAGATTAGGATTAATCTAGGGACACCTTGACAGCCCTGAATCCAAGAACTTTCAAAAGTGAACCTATGACCTGAGAAATGAAACTGAATGATTTTTAAGCTTCTTTTCCGACTAGCTGCGGAAAGTTAAGTTTGATAGGTAGTTTTTAATCGATGAGAGTCTACGTTTGATATTTGGAATAAATAGTTTTATCTCAATTTATTCGTGGACATGCCGAGTCTAGATTAGGATTAATCTAGGGACACCTTGACAGCCCTGAATCCAAGAACTTTCAAAAGTGAACCTATGACCTGAGAAATGAAACTGAATGATTTTTAAGCTTCTTTTCCGACTAGCTGCGGAAAGTTAAGTTTGATAGGTAGTTTTTAATCGATGAGAGTCTACGTTTGATATTTGGAATAAATAGTTTTATCTCAATTTATTCGTGGACATGCCGAGTCTAGATTAGGATTAATCTAGGGACACCTTGACAGCCCTGAATCCAAGAACTTTCAAAAGTGAACCTATGACCTGAGAAATGAAACTGAATGATTTTTAAGCTTCTTTTCCGACTAGCTGCGGAAAGTTAAGTTTGATAGGTAGTTTTTAATCGATGAGAGTCTACGTTTGATATTTGGAATAAATAGTTTTATCTCAATTTATTCGTGGACATGCCGAGTCTAGATTAGGATTAATCTAGGGACACCTTGACAGCCCTGAATCCAAGAACTTTCAAAAGTGAACCTATGACCTGAGAAATGAAACTGAATGATTTTTAAGCTTCTTTTCCGACTAGCTGCGGAAAGTTAAGTTTGATAGGTAGTTTTTAATCGATGAGAGTCTACGTTTGATATTTGGAATAAATAGTTTTATCTCAATTTATTCGTGGACATGCCGAGTCTAGATTAGGATTAATCTAGGGACACCTTGACAGCCCTGAATCCAAGAACTTTCAAAAGTGAACCTATGACCTGAGAAATGAAACTGAATGATTTTTAAGCTTCTTTTCCGACTAGCTGCGGAAAGTTAAGTTTGATAGGTAGTTTTTAATCGATGAGAGTCTACGTTTGATATTTGGAATAAATAGTTTTATCTCAATTTATTCGTGGACATGCCGAGTCTAGATTAGGATTAATCTAGGGACACCTTGACAGCCCTGAATCCAAGAACTTTCAAAAGTGAACCTATGACCTGAGAAATGAAACTGAATGATTTTTAAGCTTCTTTTCCGACTAGCTGCGGAAAGTTAAGTTTGATAGGTAGTTTTTAATCGATGAGAGTCTACGTTTGATATTTGGAATAAATAGTTTTATCTCAATTTATTCGTGGACATGCCGAGTCTAGATTAGGATTAATCTAGGGACACCTTGACAGCCCTGAATCCAAGAACTTTCAAAAGTGAACCTATGACCTGAGAAATGAAACTGAATGATTTTTAAGCTTCTTTTCCGACTAGCTGCGGAAAGTTAAGTTTGATAGGTAGTTTTTAATCGATGAGAGTCTACGTTTGATATTTGGAATAAATAGTTTTATCTCAATTTATTCGTGGACATGCCGAGTCTAGATTAGGATTAATCTAGGGACACCTTGACAGCCCTGAATCCAAGAACTTTCAAAAAGTGAACCTATGACCTGAGAAATGAAACTGAATGATTTTTAAGCTTCTTTTCCGACTAGCTGCGGAAAGTTAAGTTTGATAGGTAGTTTTTAATCGATGAGAGTCTACGTTTGATATTTGGAATAAATAGTTTTATCTCAATTTATTCGTGGACATGCCGAGTCTAGATTAGGATTAATCTAGGGACACCTTGACAGCCCTGAATCCAAGAACTTTCAAAAGTGAACCTATGACCTGAGAAATGAAACTGAATGATTTTTAAGCTTCTTTTCCGACTAGCTGCGGAAAGTTAAGTTTGATAGGTAGTTTTTAATCGATGAGAGTCTACGTTTGATATTTGGAATAAATAGTTTTATCTCAATTTATTCGTGGACATGCCGAGTCTAGATTAGGATTAATCTAGGGACACCTTGACAGCCCTGAATCCAAGAACTTTCAAAAGTGAACCTATGACCTGAGAAATGAAACTGAATGATTTTTAAGCTTCTTTTCCGACTAGCTGCGGAAAGTTAAGTTTGATAGGTAGTTTTTAATCGATGAGAGTCTACGTTTGATATTTGGAATAAATAGTTTTATCTCAATTTATTCGTGGACATGCCGAGTCTAGATTAGGATTAATCTAGGGACACCTTGACAGCCCTGAATCCAAGAACTTTCAAAAGTGAACCTATGACCTGAGAAATGAAACTGAATGATTTTTAAGCTTCTTTTCCGACTAGCTGCGGAAAGTTAAGTTTGATAGGTAGTTTTTAATCGATGAGAGTCTACGTTTGATATTTGGAATAAATAGTTTTATCTCAATTTATTCGTGGACATGCCGAGTCTAGATTAGGATTAATCTAGGGACACCTTGACAGCCCTGAATCCAAGAACTTTCAAAAGTGAACCTATGACCTGAGAAATGAAACTGAATGATTTTTAAGCTTCTTTTCCGACTAGCTGCGGAAAGTTAAGTTTGATAGGTAGTTTTTAATCGATGAGAGTCTACGTTTGATATTTGGAATAAATAGTTTTATCTCAATTTATTCGTGGACATGCCGAGTCTAGATTAGGATTAATCTAGGGACACCTTGACAGCCCTGAATCCAAGAACTTTCAAAAGTGAACCTATGACCTGAGAAATGAAACTGAATGATTTTTAAGCTTCTTTTCCGACTAGCTGCGGAAAGTTAAGTTTGATAGGTAGTTTTTAATCGATGAGAGTCTACGTTTGATATTTGGAATAAATAGTTTTATCTCAATTTATTCGTGGACATGCCGAGTCTAGATTAGGATTAATCTAGGGACACCTTGACAGCCCTGAATCCAAGAACTTTCAAAAGTGAACCTATGACCTGAGAAATGAAACTGAATGATTTTTAAGCTTCTTTTCCGACTAGCTGCGGAAAGTTAAGTTTGATAGGTAGTTTTTAATCGATGAGAGTCTACGTTTGATATTTGGAATAAATAGTTTTATCTCAATTTATTCGTGGACATGCCGAGTCTAGATTAGGATTAATCTAGGGACACCTTGACAGCCCTGAATCCAAGAACTTTCAAAAGTGAACCTATGACCTGAGAAATGAAACTGAATGATTTTTAAGCTTCTTTTCCGACTAGCTGCGGAAAGTTAAGTTTGATAGGTAGTTTTTAATCGATGAGAGTCTACGTTTGATATTTGGAATAAATAGTTTTATCTCAATTTATTCGTGGACATGCCGAGTCTAGATTAGGATTAATCTAGGGACACCTTGACAGCCCTGAATCCAAGAACTTTCAAAAGTGAACCTATGACCTGAGAAATGAAACTGAATGATTTTTAAGCTTCTTTTCCGACTAGCTGCGGAAAGTTAAGTTTGATAGGTAGTTTTTAATCGATGAGAGTCTACGTTTGATATTTGGAATAAATAGTTTTATCTCAATTTATTCGTGGACATGCCGAGTCTAGATTAGGATTAATCTAGGGACACCTTGACAGCCCTGAATCCAAGAACTTTCAAAAGTGAACCTATGACCTGAGAAATGAAACTGAATGATTTTTAAGCTTCTTTTCCGACTAGCTGCGGAAAGTTAAGTTTGATAGGTAGTTTTTAATCGATGAGAGTCTACGTTTGATATTTGGAATAAATAGTTTTATCTCAATTTATTCGTGGACAAGCCGAGTCTAGATTAGGATTAATCTAGGGACACCTTGACAGCCCTGAATCCAAGAACTTTCAAAAGTGAACCTATGACCTGAGAAATGAAACTGAATGATTTTTAAGCTTCTTTTCCGACTAGCTGCGGAAAGTTAAGTTTGATAGGTAGTTTTTAATCGATGAGAGTCTACGTTTGATATTTGGAATAAATAGTTTTATCTCAATTTATTCGTGGACAAGCCGAGTCTAGATTAGGATTAATCTAGGGACACCTTGACAGCCCTGAATCCAAGAACTTTCAAAAGTGAACCTATGACCTGAGAAATGAAACTGAATGATTTTTAAGCTTCTTTTCCGACTAGCTGCGGAAAGTTAAGTTTGATAGGTAGTTTTTAATCGATGAGAGTCTACGTTTGATATTTGGAATAAATAGTTTTATCTCAATTTATTCGTGGACATGCCGAGTCTAGATTAGGATTAATCTAGGGACACCTTGACAGCCCTGAATCCAAGAACTTTCAAAAGTGAACCTATGACCTGAGATTGAATGAAACTGAATGATTTTTAAGCTTCTTTTCCGACTAGCTGCGGAAAGTTAAGTTTGATAGGTAGTTTTTAATCGATGAGAGTCTACGTTTGATATTTGGAATAAATAGTTTTATCTCAATTTATTCGTGGACATGCCGAGTCTAGATTAGGATTAATCTAGGGACACCTTGACAGCCCTGAATCCAAGAACTTTCAAAAGTGAACCTATGACCTGAGAAATGAAACTGAATGATTTTTAAGCTTCTTTTCCGACTAGCTGCGGAAAGTTAAGTTTGATAGGTAGTTTTTAATCGATGAGAGTCTACGTTTGATATTTGGAATAAATAGTTTTATCTCAATTTATTCGTGGACATGCCGAGTCTAGATTAGGATTAATCTAGGGACACCTTGACAGCCCTGAATCCAAGAACTTTCAAAAGTGAACCTATGACCTGAGAAATTGAATGAAACTGAATGATTTTTAAGCTTCTTTTCCGACTAGCTGCGGAAAGTTAAGTTTGATAGGTAGTTTTTAATCGATGAGAGTCTACGTTTGATATTTGGAATAAATAGTTTTATCTCAATTTATTCGTGGACAAGCCGAGTCTAGATTAGGATTAATCTAGGGACACCTTGACAGCCCTGAATCCAAGAACTTTCAAAAGTGAACCTATGACCTGAGAAATGAAACTGAATGATTTTTAAGCTTCTTTTCCGACTAGCTGCGGAAAGTTAAGTTTGATAGGTAGTTTTTAATCGATGAGAGTCTACGTTTGATATTTGGAATAAATAGTTTTATCTCAATTTATTCGTGGACATGCCGAGTCTAGATTAGGATTAATCTAGGGACACCTTGACAGCCCTGAATCCAAGAACTTTCAAAAGTGAACCTATGACCTGAGAAATGAAACTGAATGATTTTTAAGCTTCTTTTCCGACTAGCTGCGGAAAGTTAAGTTTGATAGGTAGTTTTTAATCGATGAGAGTCTACGTTTGATATTTGGAATAAATAGTTTTATCTCAATTTATTCGTGGACAAGCCGAGTCTAGATTAGGATTAATCTAGGGACACCTTGACAGCCCTGAATCCAAGAACTTTCAAAAGTGAACCTATGACCTGAGAAATGAAACTGAATGATTTTTAAGCTTCTTTTCCGACTAGCTGCGGAAAGTTAAGTTTGATAGGTAGTTTTTAATCGATGAGAGTCTACGTTTGATATTTGGAATAAATAGTTTTATCTCAATTTATTCGTGGACATGCCGAGTCTAGATTAGGATTAATCTAGGGACACCTTGACAGCCCTGAATCCCAGAACTTTCAAAAGTGAACCGATAACCTGAGAAATTGAATGAAACTGAATGATTTTTAAGCTTCTTTTCCGACTAGCTGCGGAAAGTTAAGTTTGATAGGTAGTTTTTAATCGATGAGAGTCTACGTTTGATATTTGGAATAAATAGTTTTATCTCAATTTATTCGTGGACAAGCCGAGTCTAGATTAGGATTAATCTAGGGACACCTTGACAGCCCTGAATCCAAGAACTTTCAAAAGTGAACCTATGACCTGAGAAATGAAACTGAATGATTTTTAAGCTTCTTTTCCGACTAGCTGCGGAAAGTTAAGTTTGATAGGTAGTTTTTAATCGATGAGAGTCTACGTTTGATATTTGGAATAAATAGTTTTATCTCAATTTATTCGTGGACATGCCGAGTCTAGATTAGGATTAATCTAGGGACACCTTGACAGCCCTGAATCCAAGAACTTTCAAAAGTGAACCTATGACCTGAGAAATGAAACTGAATGATTTTTAAGCTTCTTTTCCGACTAGCTGCGGAAAGTTAAGTTTGATAGGTAGTTTTTAATCGATGAGAGTCTACGTTTGATATTTGGAATAAATAGTTTTATCTCAATTTATTCGTGGACATGCCGAGTCTAGATTAGGATTAATCTAGGGACACCTTGACAGCCCTGAATCCAAGAACTTTCAAAAGTGAACCTATGACCTGAGAAATGATGAAACTGAATGATTTTTAAGCTTCTTTTCCGACTAGCTGCGGAAAGTTAAGTTTGATAGGTAGTTTTTAATCGATGAGAGTCTACGTTTGATATTTGGAATAAATAGTTTTATCTCAATTTATTCGTGGACATGCCGAGTCTAGATTAGGATTAATCTAGGGACACCTTGACAGCCCTGAATCCAAGAACTTTCAAAAGTGAACCTATGACCTGAGAAATGAAACTGAATGATTTTTAAGCTTCTTTTCCGACTAGCTGCGGAAAGTTAAGTTTGATAGGTAGTTTTTAATCGATGAGAGTCTACGTTTGATATTTGGAATAAATAGTTTTATCTCAATTTATTCGTGGACATGCCGAGTCTAGATTAGGATTAATCTAGGGACACCTTGACAGCCCTGAATCCAAGAACTTTCAAAAGTGAACCTATGACCTGAGAAATGAAACTGAATGATTTTTAAGCTTCTTTTCCGACTAGCTGCGGAAAGTTAAGTTTGATAGGTAGTTTTTAATCGATGAGAGTCTACGTTTGATATTTGGAATAAATAGTTTTATCTCAATTTATTCGTGGACATGCCGAGTCTAGATTAGGATTAATCTAGGGACACCTTGACAGCCCTGAATCCAAGAACTTTCAAAAGTGAACCTATGACCTGAGAAATGAAACTGAATGATTTTTAAGCTTCTTTTCCGACTAGCTGCGGAAAGTTAAGTTTGATAGGTAGTTTTTAATCGATGAGAGTCTACGTTTGATATTTGGAATAAATAGTTTTATCTCAATTTATTCGTGGACATGCCGAGTCTAGATTAGGATTAATCTAGGGACACCTTGACAGCCCTGAATCCAAGAACTTTCAAAAGTGAACCTATGACCTGAGAAATGAAACTGAATGATTTTTAAGCTTCTTTTCCGACTAGCTGCGGAAAGTTAAGTTTGATAGGTAGTTTTTAATCGATGAGAGTCTACGTTTGATATTTGGAATAAATAGTTTTATCTCAATTTATTCGTGGACATGCCGAGTCTAGATTAGGATTAATCTAGGGACACCTTGACAGCCCTGAATCCAAGAACTTTCAAAAGTGAACCTATGACCTGAGAAATGAAACTGAATGATTTTTAAGCTTCTTTTCCGACTAGCTGCGGAAAGTTAAGTTTGATAGGTAGTTTTTAATCGATGAGAGTCTACGTTTGATATTTGGAATAAATAGTTTTATCTCAATTTATTCGTGGACATGCCGAGTCTAGATTAGGATTAATCTAGGGACACCTTGACAGCCCTGAATCCAAGAACTTTCAAAAGTGAACCTATGACCTGAGAAATGAAACTGAATGATTTTTAAGCTTCTTTTCCGACTAGCTGCGGAAAGTTAAGTTTGATAGGTAGTTTTTAATCGATGAGAGTCTACGTTTGATATTTGGAATAAATAGTTTTATCTCAATTTATTCGTGGACATGCCGAGTCTAGATTAGGATTAATCTAGGGACACCTTGACAGCCCTGAATCCAAGAACTTTCAAAAGTGAACCTATGACCTGAGAAATGAAACTGAATGATTTTTAAGCTTCTTTTCCGACTAGCTGCGGAAAGTTAAGTTTGATAGGTAGTTTTTAATCGATGAGAGTCTACGTTTGATATTTGGAATAAATAGTTTTATCTCAATTTATTCGTGGACATGCCGAGTCTAGATTAGGATTAATCTAGGGACACCTTGACAGCCCTGAATCCAAGAACTTTCAAAAGTGAACCTATGACCTGAGAAATGAAACTGAATGATTTTTAAGCTTCTTTTCCGACTAGCTGCGGAAAGTTAAGTTTGATAGGTAGTTTTTAATCGATGAGAGTCTACGTTTGATATTTGGAATAAATAGTTTTATCTCAATTTATTCGTGGACATGCCGAGTCTAGATTAGGATTAATCTAGGGACACCTTGACAGCCCTGAATCCAAGAACTTTCAAAAGTGAACCTATGACCTGAGAAATGAAACTGAATGATTTTTAAGCTTCTTTTCCGACTAGCTGCGGAAAGTTAAGTTTGATAGGTAGTTTTTAATCGATGAGAGTCTACGTTTGATATTTGGAATAAATAGTTTTATCTCAATTTATTCGTGGACAAGCCGAGTCTAGATTAGGATTAATCTAGGGACACCTTGACAGCCCTGAATCCAAGAACTTTCAAAAGTGAACCTATGACCTGAGAAATGAAACTGAATGATTTTTAAGCTTCTTTTCCGACTAGCTGCGGAAAGTTAAGTTTGATAGGTAGTTTTTAATCGATGAGAGTCTACGTTTGATATTTGGAATAAATAGTTTTATCTCAATTTATTCGTGGACATGCCGAGTCTAGATTAGGATTAATCTAGGGACACCTTGACAGCCCTGAATCCAAGAACTTTCAAAAGTGAACCTATGACCTGAGAAATGAAACTGAATGATTTTTAAGCTTCTTTTCCGACTAGCTGCGGAAAGTTAAGTTTGATAGGTAGTTTTTAATCGATGAGAGTCTACGTTTGATATTTGGAATAAATAGTTTTATCTCAATTTATTCGTGGACATGCCGAGTCTAGATTAGGATTAATCTAGGGACACCTTGACAGCCCTGAATCCAAGAACTTTCAAAAGTGAACCTATGACCTGAGAAATGAAACTGAATGATTTTTAAGCTTCTTTTCCGACTAGCTGCGGAAAGTTAAGTTTGATAGGTAGTTTTTAATCGATGAGAGTCTACGTTTGATATTTGGAATAAATAGTTTTATCTCAATTTATTCGTGGACAAGCCGAGTCTAGATTAGGATTAATCTAGGGACACCTTGACAGCCCTGAATCCAAGAACTTTCAAAAGTGAACCTATGACCTGAGAAATGAAACTGAATGATTTTTAAGCTTCTTTTCCGACTAGCTGCGGAAAGTTAAGTTTGATAGGTAGTTTTTAATCGATGAGAGTCTACGTTTGATATTTGGAATAAATAGTTTTATCTCAATTTATTCGTGGACAAGCCGAGTCTAGATTAGGATTAATCTAGGGACACCTTGACAGCCCTGAATCCAAGAACTTTCAAAAGTGAACCTATGACCTGAGAAATGAAACTGAATGATTTTTAAGCTTCTTTTCCGACTAGCTGCGGAAAGTTAAGTTTGATAGGTAGTTTTTAATCGATGAGAGTCTACGTTTGATATTTGGAATAAATAGTTTTATCTCAATTTATTCGTGGACATGCCGAGTCTAGATTAGGATTAATCTAGGGACACCTTGACAGCCCTGAATCCAAGAACTTTCAAAAGTGAACCTATGACCTGAGAAATGAAACTGAATGATTTTTAAGCTTCTTTTCCGACTAGCTGCGGAAAGTTAAGTTTGATAGGTAGTTTTTAATCGATGAGAGTCTACGTTTGATATTTGGAATAAATAGTTTTATCTCAATTTATTCGTGGACAAGCCGAGTCTAGATTAGGATTAATCTAGGGACACCTTGACAGCCCTGAATCCAAGAACTTTCAAAAGTGAACCTATGACCTGAGAAATGAAACTGAATGATTTTTAAGCTTCTTTTCCGACTAGCTGCGGAAAGTTAAGTTTGATAGGTAGTTTTTAATCGATGAGAGTCTACGTTTGATATTTGGAATAAATAGTTTTATCTCAATTTATTCGTGGACAAGCCGAGTCTAGATTAGGATTAATCTAGGGACACCTTGACAGCCCTGAATCCAAGAACTTTCAAAAGTGAACCTATGACCTGAGAAATGAAACTGAATGATTTTTAAGCTTCTTTTCCGACTAGCTGCGGAAAGTTAAGTTTGATAGGTAGTTTTTAATCGATGAGAGTCTACGTTTGATATTTGGAATAAATAGTTTTATCTCAATTTATTCGTGGACATGCCGAGTCTAGATTAGGATTAATCTAGGGACACCTTGACAGCCCTGAATCCAAGAACTTTCAAAAGTGAACCTATGACCTGAGAAATTGAATGAAACTGAATGATTTTTAAGCTTCTTTTCCGACTAGCTGCGGAAAGTTAAGTTTGATAGGTAGTTTTTAATCGATGAGAGTCTACGTTTGATATTTGGAATAAATAGTTTTATCTCAATTTATTCGTGGACAAGCCGAGTCTAGATTAGGATTAATCTAGGGACACCTTGACAGCCCTGAATCCAAGAACTTTCAAAAGTGAACCTATGACCTGAGAAATGAAACTGAATGATTTTTAAGCTTCTTTTCCGACTAGCTGCGGAAAGTTAAGTTTGATAGGTAGTTTTTAATCGATGAGAGTCTACGTTTGATATTTGGAATAAATAGTTTTATCTCAATTTATTCGTGGACATGCCGAGTCTAGATTAGGATTAATCTAGGGACACCTTGACAGCCCTGAATCCAAGAACTTTCAAAAGTGAACCTATGACCTGAGAAATGAAACTGAATGATTTTTAAGCTTCTTTTCCGACTAGCTGCGGAAAGTTAAGTTTGATAGGTAGTTTTTAATCGATGAGAGTCTACGTTTGATATTTGGAATAAATAGTTTTATCTCAATTTATTCGTGGACAAGCCGAGTCTAGATTAGGATTAATCTAGGGACACCTTGACAGCCCTGAATCCAAGAACTTTCAAAAGTGAACCTATGACCTGAGAAATGAAACTGAATGATTTTTAAGCTTCTTTTCCGACTAGCTGCGGAAAGTTAAGTTTGATAGGTAGTTTTTAATCGATGAGAGTCTACGTTTGATATTTGGAATAAATAGTTTTATCTCAATTTATTCGTGGACATGCCGAGTCTAGATTAGGATTAATCTAGGGACACCTTGACAGCCCTGAATCCAAGAACTTTCAAAAGTGAACCTATGACCTGAGAAAATGAAACTGAATGATTTTTAAGCTTCTTTTCCGACTAGCTGCGGAAAGTTAAGTTTGATAGGTAGTTTTTAATCGATGAGAGTCTACGTTTGATATTTGGAATAAATAGTTTTATCTCAATTTATTCGTGGACATGCCGAGTCTAGATTAGGATTAATCTAGGGACACCTTGACAGCCCTGAATCCAAGAACTTTCAAAAGTGAACCTATGACCTGAGAAATGAAACTGAATGATTTTTAAGCTTCTTTTCCGACTAGCTGCGGAAAGTTAAGTTTGATAGGTAGTTTTTAATCGATGAGAGTCTACGTTTGATATTTGGAATAAATAGTTTTATCTCAATTTATTCGTGGACATGCCGAGTCTAGATTAGGATTAATCTAGGGACACCTTGACAGCCCTGAATCCAAGAACTTTCAAAAGTGAACCTATGACCTGAGAAATGAAACTGAATGATTTTTAAGCTTCTTTTCCGACTAGCTGCGGAAAGTTAAGTTTGATAGGTAGTTTTTAATCGATGAGAGTCTACGTTTGATATTTGGAATAAATAGTTTTATCTCAATTTATTCGTGGACATGCCGAGTCTAGATTAGGATTAATCTAGGGACACCTTGACAGCCCTGAATCCAAGAACTTTCAAAAGTGAACCTATGACCTGAGAAATGAAACTGAATGATTTTTAAGCTTCTTTTCCGACTAGCTGCGGAAAGTTAAGTTTGATAGGTAGTTTTTAATCGATGAGAGTCTACGTTTGATATTTGGAATAAATAGTTTTATCTCAATTTATTCGTGGACATGCCGAGTCTAGATTAGGATTAATCTAGGGACACCTTGACAGCCCTGAATCCAAGAACTTTCAAAAGTGAACCTATGACCTGAGAAATGAAACTGAATGATTTTTAAGCTTCTTTTCCGACTAGCTGCGGAAAGTTAAGTTTGATAGGTAGTTTTTAATCGATGAGAGTCTACGTTTGATATTTGGAATAAATAGTTTTATCTCAATTTATTCGTGGACATGCCGAGTCTAGATTAGGATTAATCTAGGGACACCTTGACAGCCCTGAATCCAAGAACTTTCAAAAGTGAACCTATAACCTGAGAAATTGAATGAAACTGAATGATTTTTAAGCTTCTTTTCCGACTAGCTGCGGAAAGTTAAGTTTGATAGGTAGTTTTTAATCGATGAGAGTCTACGTTTGATATTTGGAATAAATAGTTTTATCTCAATTTATTCGTGGACATGCCGAGTCTAGATTAGGATTAATCTAGGGACACCTTGACAGCCCTGAATCCAAGAACTTTCAAAAGTGAACCTATGACCTGAGAAATGAAACTGAATGATTTTTAAGCTTCTTTTCCGACTAGCTGCGGAAAGTTAAGTTTGATAGGTAGTTTTTAATCGATGAGAGTCTACGTTTGATATTTGGAATAAATAGTTTTATCTCAATTTATTCGTGGACATGCCGAGTCTAGATTAGGATTAATCTAGGGACACCTTGACAGCCCTGAATCCAAGAACTTTCAAAAGTGAACCTATGACCTGAGAAATGAAACTGAATGATTTTTAAGCTTCTTTTCCGACTAGCTGCGGAAAGTTAAGTTTGATAGGTAGTTTTTAATCGATGAGAGTCTACGTTTGATATTTGGAATAAATAGTTTTATCTCAATTTATTCGTGGACATGCCGAGTCTAGATTAGGATTAATCTAGGGACACCTTGACAGCCCTGAATCCAAGAACTTTCAAAAGTGAACCTATGACCTGAGAAATGAAACTGAATGATTTTTAAGCTTCTTTTCCGACTAGCTGCGGAAAGTTAAGTTTGATAGGTAGTTTTTAATCGATGAGAGTCTACGTTTGATATTTGGAATAAATAGTTTTATCTCAATTTATTCGTGGACAAGCCGAGTCTAGATTAGGATTAATCTAGGGACACCTTGACAGCCCTGAATCCAAGAACTTTCAAAAGTGAACCTATGACCTGAGAAATGAAACTGAATGATTTTTAAGCTTCTTTTCCGACTAGCTGCGGAAAGTTAAGTTTGATAGGTAGTTTTTAATCGATGAGAGTCTACGTTTGATATTTGGAATAAATAGTTTTATCTCAATTTATTCGTGGACATGCCGAGTCTAGATTAGGATTAATCTAGGGACACCTTGACAGCCCTGAATCCAAGAACTTTCAAAAGTGAACCTATGACCTGAGAAATGAAACTGAATGATTTTTAAGCTTCTTTTCCGACTAGCTGCGGAAAGTTAAGTTTGATAGGTAGTTTTTAATCGATGAGAGTCTACGTTTGATATTTGGAATAAATAGTTTTATCTCAATTTATTCGTGGACATGCCGAGTCTAGATTAGGATTAATCTAGGGACACCTTGACAGCCCTGAATCCAAGAACTTTCAAAAGTGAACCTATGACCTGAGAAATGAAACTGAATGATTTTTAAGCTTCTTTTCCGACTAGCTGCGGAAAGTTAAGTTTGATAGGTAGTTTTTAATCGATGAGAGTCTACGTTTGATATTTGGAATAAATAGTTTTATCTCAATTTATTCGTGGACATGCCGAGTCTAGATTAGGATTAATCTAGGGACACCTTGACAGCCCTGAATCCAAGAACTTTCAAAAGTGAACCTATGACCTGAGAAATGAAACTGAATGATTTTTAAGCTTCTTTTCCGACTAGCTGCGGAAAGTTAAGTTTGATAGGTAGTTTTTAATCGATGAGAGTCTACGTTTGATATTTGGAATAAATAGTTTTATCTCAATTTATTCGTGGACATGCCGAGTCTAGATTAGGATTAATCTAGGGACACCTTGACAGCCCTGAATCCAAGAACTTTCAAAAGTGAACCTATGACCTGAGAAATGAAACTGAATGATTTTTAAGCTTCTTTTCCGACTAGCTGCGGAAAGTTAAGTTTGATAGGTAGTTTTTAATCGATGAGAGTCTACGTTTGATATTTGGAATAAATAGTTTTATCTCAATTTATTCGTGGACATGCCGAGTCTAGATTAGGATTAATCTAGGGACACCTTGACAGCCCTGAATCCAAGAACTTTCAAAAGTGAACCTATGACCTGAGAAATGAAACTGAATGATTTTTAAGCTTCTTTTCCGACTAGCTGCGGAAAGTTAAGTTTGATAGGTAGTTTTTAATCGATGAGAGTCTACGTTTGATATTTGGAATAAATAGTTTTATCTCAATTTATTCGTGGACATGCCGAGTCTAGATTAGGATTAATCTAGGGACACCTTGACAGCCCTGAATCCAAGAACTTTCAAAAGTGAACCTATGACCTGAGAAATGAAACTGAATGATTTTTAAGCTTCTTTTCCGACTAGCTGCGGAAAGTTAAGTTTGATAGGTAGTTTTTAATCGATGAGAGTCTACGTTTGATATTTGGAATAAATAGTTTTATCTCAATTTATTCGTGGACATGCCGAGTCTAGATTAGGATTAATCTAGGGACACCTTGACAGCCCTGAATCCAAGAACTTTCAAAAGTGAACCTATGACCTGAGAAATGAAACTGAATGATTTTTAAGCTTCTTTTCCGACTAGCTGCGGAAAGTTAAGTTTGATAGGTAGTTTTTAATCGATGAGAGTCTACGTTTGATATTTGGAATAAATAGTTTTATCTCAATTTATTCGTGGACAAGCCGAGTCTAGATTAGGATTAATCTAGGGACACCTTGACAGCCCTGAATCCAAGAACTTTCAAAAGTGAACCTATGACCTGAGAAATGAAACTGAATGATTTTTAAGCTTCTTTTCCGACTAGCTGCGGAAAGTTAAGTTTGATAGGTAGTTTTTAATCGATGAGAGTCTACGTTTGATATTTGGAATAAATAGTTTTATCTCAATTTATTCGTGGACATGCCGAGTCTAGATTAGGATTAATCTAGGGACACCTTGACAGCCCTGAATCCAAGAACTTTCAAAAGTGAACCTATGACCTGAGAAATGAAACTGAATGATTTTTAAGCTTCTTTTCCGACTAGCTGCGGAAAGTTAAGTTTGATAGGTAGTTTTTAATCGATGAGAGTCTACGTTTGATATTTGGAATAAATAGTTTTATCTCAATTTATTCGTGGACATGCCGAGTCTAGATTAGGATTAATCTAGGGACACCTTGACAGCCCTGAATCCAAGAACTTTCAAAAGTGAACCTATGACCTGAGAAATGAAACTGAATGATTTTTAAGCTTCTTTTCCGACTAGCTGCGGAAAGTTAAGTTTGATAGGTAGTTTTTAATCGATGAGAGTCTACGTTTGATATTTGGAATAAATAGTTTTATCTCAATTTATTCGTGGACATGCCGAGTCCAGATTTAGACAATCTAGGGACACCTTGACAGCCCTGAATCCAAGAACTTTCAAAAGTGAACCTATGACCTGAGAAATGAATAGAATGATTTTTGCTTCTTTTCCAATTAGCTGCGGAAATTTAAGTTTGATAGAAATCGATGAGAGTCTACGTTTGATATTTGGAATAAATAGTTTTACCTCACTTTATTCAGACAAGCCGAGTTCGATTAGATTAATCTAGGGACACTTGACAGGCCCTGAATCCAAGAACTATCAAAAGTGAACCTAAGGACCTGAGAAATGAAACTGAATGATTTTTAAGCTTCTTTTTTCGACTAGCTGCAAAAAAGTTACTTGATAGGTAGTTTTTAATCGATGAGAGTCTACGTTTGATATTTGGAATAAATAGTTTTATCTCAATTTATTTGTGGACATGCCGAGTCTAGATTAGATTTAATCTGGGACACCTTGACAGCCCCTGAATCCAAGAACTTTCAAAAGTGAACCATGACCTGAGAAAATGAAACTGAATGATTTTTAAGCTTCTTTTCCGACTAGCTGCGGAAATTTAAGTTTGATAGGTAGTTTTAATCGATGAGAGTCTACGTTTGATATTTGGAATAAATAGTTTTATCTCACTTATTCGACAAGCCGAGTCTAGGGATTAGGACACCAGGACACCTTGACAGCCCTGAATCCAAGAACTATCAAAAGTGAACCTAAGACCTGAGAAATGAAATCGAATGATTTTTAAGCTTCTTTTCCGACTAGCTGCGAAATTTTGGGTTGATAGGTAGTTTTTAATTGATGAGAGTCTACGTTTGATATTTGGAATAAATAGTTTGACCAATTTATTCGTGGACAAGCCGAGTCTGGATTAGGATTAATCTAGACACCTTGACAGCCCTGAATCCAAGAACTATCAAAAGTGAACCGGTAACCTGAGAAATTGAATGAAACTAAATGATTTTTAAGCCTTTCCGACTAGCTGCAAAAAGTTAAGTTTGATAGGTAGTTTTTAATCGAGAGAGTCTACGTTTGATATTTGGAATAAATAGTTTTATCTCAATTTATTCGTGGACAAGCCGAGTCTAGATTATTATTAATCTAGGGACACCAAATCCAAGAACTTTCAAAAGTGAACCTATGACCTGAGAAATGAAACTGAATGATTTTTAAGCTTCTTTTCCGACTACGGAAAGTTAAGTTTGATAGGTAGTTTTTAATCGATGAGAGTCTACGTTTGATATTTGGAATAAATAGTTTTCTCAATTTATTCGTGATTGCCGAGTCTAGATTAGGATTATCTAGGGACACCTTGACAGCCCTGAATCCAAGAACTTTCAAAAGTGAACCTATGACCTGAGAAATGAAACTGAATGATTTTAAGCTTCTTTTCCGACTAGCTGCGGAAATTTAAGTTTGATAGGTAGTTTTTAATTGATGAGAGTCTACGTTTGATATTTGGAATAAATAGTTTTATCTCAATTTATTCGTGGACAAGCCGAGTCTAGATTAGGATTAATCTAGGGACACCTTGACAGCCCTGAATCCAACTATCAAAAGTGAACTCTATGAACTGAGAAATGAAACTGAATGATTTTAAGCTTCGCTGCAAAAAGTTAAGTTTGATAGGTAGTTTTTGAGAGTCTACGTTTGATATTTGGAATAAATAGTTTTATCTCAATTTATTCGTGGACAAGCCGAGTCTAGATTAGGATTAACGAAAATACCTTGACAGCCCTGAATCCAAGAACTTTCAAAAGGAACTCAAGGACTTGAGAACAAACTTGAATGATTTTTAAGCCTTTTCCCGACTAGCTGTGGAAATTTTAAGTTTGATAGGGTAAGTTTTTAATCGATGAGAGTCTACGTTTGATATTTGATTAAATAGTTTTATCTCAATTTATTTGTGGATGCCGAGTCTAGATTAGATTAATCTAGGGACACCTTGACAGCCCTGAATCCAAGAACTTTCTAAAAGTGAACCTATGAACTGAGAAATGAAACTGAATGATTTTTATGCTCCTTTCCGACTAGCTGCAAAAAGTTAAGTTTTGATAGGTAGTTTTTAATCGATGAGAGTCTACGTTTGATATTTGGAATAAATAGTTTTATCTCAATTTATTTGTGATGCTTATTCAGAGATTAGATTAATCTAGGGACACCTTGACAGCCCTGAATCCAAGAACTTTCAAAAGTGAACCTATGACCTGAGAAATGAAACTGAATGATTTTTAAGCTTCTTTCCGACTAGCTGCGGAAATTCTAGTTTGATAGGTAGTTTTTAATCGATGAGAGTCTACGTTTGATATGGAATAGTTTTACCTCAATTTATTCGTGGACAAGCCGAGTCTGGATTAGGATTAATCTAGGGACATTTGACAGCCCCGTGAATCCAAGAACTATCAAAAGTGAACCTATGACCTGGAGAAATGAAACTGAATGATTTTTAAGCTTCTTTTTCGACTAGCTGCAAAAGTTGCTTTGGATAGGTAGTTTTTAATCGATGAGAGTCTACGTTTGATATTTGGAATAAATAGTTTTATCTCAATTTATTTGTGGACATGCCGAGTCTAGATTAGGATTAATCTTGTATCACCTTTGACAGCCCTGAATCCAAGAACTTTCAAAAGTGAACCTATGACCTGAGAAATGAAACTGAATGATTTTTAAGCTTCTTTTCCGACTAGCTGCGGAAATTTAAGTTTGATAGGTAGTTTTTAATCGATGAGAGTCTGATGCTTGATATTTGGAATAAATAAGCCGATTCACTTATTTTCGTGGACAAGCCGAGTCTAGATTAGGATTAATCTAGGACACTCGACAGCCCTGAATCCAAGAACTATCAAAAGTGAACCTATGACCTGAGAAATGTACTGAATGATTTTAAGCTTCTTTTCCGACTAGCTGCGAAATCAAGTTGATAGGTAGTTTTTAATTGATGAGAGTCTACGTTTGATATTTGGAATAAATAGTTTTATCTCAATTTATTCGTGGACAAGCCGAGTTCGGGATTAGGATTAATCTAGGGACACCTTGACAGCCCTGAATCCAAGAACTATCAAAAGTGAACCGGTAACTCCGGAGAAATTGAATGAAACTAAATGATTTTAAGCCTCTTTCCGACTAGCTGCAAAAAAGTTAAGTTTGATAGGTAGTTTTTAATCGATGAGAGTCTACGTTTGATATTTGGAATAAATAGTTTTATCTCAATTTATTCGTGGACAAGCCGAGTCTAGATTATTATTAATCTAGGGACACCAGCCCTGAATCCAAGAACTTTCAAAGTGAACCTGTGACCTGAGAAATGAAACTTCGAATGATTTTTAAGCTTCTTTTTTCGACTAGCTGCGGAAAGTTAAGTTTGATAGGTAGTTTTTAATCGATGAGAGTCTACGTTTGATATTTGGAATAAATAGTTTTTATCTCAATTTATTCGTGGACAAGCCGAGTCTAGATTAGGATTAATCTAAGGACAATCTTGACAGCCCTGAATCCAAGAACTTTCAAAAGTGAACCTATGACCTGAGAAATGAAACTAGAATGATTTCCAGTTTTCCGACTAGCTGCGGAAAGCTGTCGGTAGTTTTTAATCGATGAGAGTCTACGTTTGATATTTGGAATAAATAGTTTTATCTCAATTTATTTGTGGACATGCCGAGTCTAGATTAGGATTAATTCAGGGACACCTTGACAGCCCTGAATCCAAGAACTTTCAAAAGTGAACCTATGACCTGAGAAATGAAACTGAATGATTTTTAAGCTTCTTTCCGACTAGCTGCGGAAATTTAAGTTTGATAGGTGGGTTTTTAATCGCATGAAATTGTTTGTTTGATATTTGGAATAAATAGTTTTAATTCTCAATTTGTCGGTATCGCCGAGTCTGGATTAGGATTTAATCTAGGGACACCTTGACAGCTCCTGAATCCAAGAACGGTCAAAAGTGAACCTATGACCTGAGAAAATGAAACTGAATGATTTTTAAGCTTCTTTTTCGACTAGCTGCAAAAAGTTAAGTTTGATAGGTAGTTTCTTAATCGATGAGAATTGCTTGATATTTGGAATAAATAGTTTTATCTCAATTTATTCGTGGACAAGCCGAGTATAGATTAGGATTAATCTAGGACACCTTGACAGCCCTGAACTAAGAACTATCAAAAGTGAACCTATGACCGAGAAATGAAACTGAATGATTTTTAAGCTTCTTCGACTAGCTGCGGAAATTTAAGTTTTGATAGGTAGTTTTTAATCGATGAGAGCTCCATGTTTGATATTTGGAATAAATAGTTTTACTCCGCTGTGGACAATGAGTCTGATTAGGATGACCAGGGACACCTTGACAGCCCTGAATCCAAGAACTATCAAAGTGAACCTATGACCTGAGAAATGAAACTGAATGATTTTTAAGCTTCTTTTTCGACTAGCTGCAAAAATTTAAGTTTGATAGGTAGTTTTTAATCGATGAGAGTCTACGTTTGATATTTGGAATAAATAGTTTTATCTCAATTTATTTGTGGACATGCCGAGTCTAGGATTAATCTAGGGACACCTTGACAGCCCTGAATCCAAGAACTTTCAAAAGTGAACCTATGACCTGAGAAATGAAACTGAATGATTTTTAAGCTTCTTTTCCGACTAGCTGCGGAAATTTAAGTTTGATAGGTGAAGCTTTAATCGATGAGAGTCTACGTTTGATATTTGGAATAAATAGTTTTATCTCAATTTATTCGTGGACAAGCCGAGTCTAGATTAGGATTAATCTAGGACAACTTGACAGCCCCAAGAACTTTCAAAAGTGAACCTATGACCTAAGAAATGAAACTGAATGATTTCAGTTTTCTTCCGACTAGCTGCGGAAAGTTAAGTTTGATAGGTAGTTTTAATCGATGAGAGTCTACGTTTGATATTTGGAATAAATAGTTTTATCTCAATTTATTCGTGGACATGCCGAGTCTAGATTAGATTAATCTAGGACACCTTTTGACAGCCCTGAATCCCAGAACTTTCAAAAGTGAACCGGTAACCTGAGAAATTGAATGAAATCCAATGATTTTTAAGCTTCCTTTCCGACTAGCTGCAAAAGTTAAGTTTGATAGGTAGTGTTTAATCGATGAGAGTCTACGTTTGATATTTGGAATAAATAGTTTTTATCTCAATTTATTCGTGGACAAGCCGAGTCTAGATTAGGATTAATCTAGGGACACCTTGACAGCCCTGAATCCAAAACTTTCAAAAGTGAACCTATGACCTGAGAAATGAAACTGAATGATTTTTAAGCTTCTTTTCCGACTAGCTGCGGAAATTTAAGTTTGATAGGTAGTTTCTAATCGATGAGAGTCTACGTTTGATATTTGGAATAAATAGTTTTACCTCTCAATTCTATTCGTGGACAAGCCGATTTCAATCTAGGGACACCTTGACAGCCCTGAATCCAAGAACTATCAAAAGTGAACCTATGACCTGAGAAATGAAACTGAATGAAGCTTCTTTTTCGCAAAGTTAAGTTTGATAGGTAGTTTTTAATCGATGAGAGTCTACGTTTGATATTTGAATAATGGGTTTATCTCAATTTATTTGTGATTACGCGAGTCTAGATTAGGATTAATCTAGGACACCTTGACAGCCCTGAATCCAAGAACTTTCAAAAGTGAACCTATGACCTGAGAAATGAAACTGAATGATTTTTAAGCTTCTTTCCGACTAGAAGGAAATTTAAGTTTGATAGGTAGTTTTTAATCGATGAGAGTCTACGTTTGATATTTGGAATAAATAGTTTTATCTCACTGTGGACAAGCCGAGTCTAGATTAGGATTAATCTAGGACACCTTGACAGCCCTGAATCCAAGAACTATCAAAAGCGAACCTATGACCTGAGAAATGAAACTGAATGATTTTTATTTTTTTCCGACTAGCTGCGGAAATTTGATAGGCTTTAATTGATGAGAGTCTACGTTTGATATTTGGAATAAATAGTTTTATCTCAATTTATTCGTGGACAAGCCGAGTCTGATTAGGATTAATCTAGGGACACCTTGACAGCCCTGAATCCAAGAACTATCAAAAGTGAACCGGTAACCTGAGAAATTGAATGAAACTAAATGATTTTTAAGCTTCCTTTCCGACTAGCTGCAAAAAGTTAAGTTTGATAGGTAGTTTTTAATCGATGAGAGTCTATTGCTTGATATTTGGAATTAAATAGTTTTATCTCACTTATTCGTGGACAAGCCGAGTCTAGATTATTAATCTAGGGACACCTTGACAGCCCTGAATCCAAGAACTTTCAAAAGTGAACCTGTGACCTGAGAAAATGAAACTGAATGATTTTTAAGCTTCTTTTTCGACTAGCTGCGGAAAGTTGGGTTTGATAG
>JAVLUZ010000145.1:1662526-1699573 GCA_036768485.1 Mermis nigrescens
TTTACTCATTAATGAAATTTCAGAACCAGTGTCAATAAGAGCATCTAATTCAAAATTTTCTTGTGTTTTTGGATTTTGCAGAACAACCGGAATAAATGGTTGATTGCCTAAAACTCTTTTTTCACTTATTTCTGTTAATGCGCTAGAAATTCAGATATTTTTCTTGATCTTTGTTATACAATGGCTCCTAAAGCTTGAGTTAATAACTTGGAAAACATATTAGATGAAAAACATTGTTCGGATTTTCCTATTTATACCCGTTTTAGAGTCAGAGGGTTTAATTTTACCTGATAGACACGGATTAGCTGAGGTTGGAATGACTATCTCATAATTCCATTTCCAGAACCAGTTAACGTTTAGTTTTTATTTAGGTTTTTGCATTTTCTACTTGGTCGGAAAGACAGTTTTGGAATGCAGCAAGAACACATTTTTCGAAAAATTTTGAACTGGTAACAATAGAATAATGTATAACCAAAAATTATGATAACAATTATGTATACAACAATATTAACAAGCTGAATGGTCCAAATAATAAATTATCTGCAAAACCGAAAATAGAGTGAGAACCGTTTATTAAAACATTATCAATTAAACCAGTCACACTTCTTGATGCCTCAGATAATAATAAATCAGTTCCTTGGAAAAATTCAGAAAGTATATTAGGACTGAGAGAAATAGAGGCGGTATAGTTTGATAAACGTTAGATCTGTTTTTCAACTTTTGTGGCTCTGGACATATAATTTTTATTAATGATAAAGAATATAAAGATTCAGTTATATGACTATCATAATAAATAGGTGGTGAATCAAACGTGTAACAACTGTGATTTGAGTGCCAAACGATTTCTAATTTGGCTAACATGTGCAGTACCTAAGCTTGCTAAACCATTGCTTATTACTCTCATGAAAACCAATAAGACGTTTTGTGCAGTCTACGATGGGGGATGCAGGTAATAGGTCCGTACTGCCAGATGGAGAAAACCAAAGTTTATTTTTATGCAAAATTGGCAATAATTGATAACAGGTATTATTAGCAGTGTAATTCCAAAAAAAATTTGATCAGGAACAATTTTCAAACATTCCCATATCATTAGAGCATTTCCTGAAAATGAGGCGTAAATGTCATTCCTTTTTAAGCAGGGCTTGCGCTCCCAAAGTCGGGTCTAGGTGGAGTAGCTGCCAAACCAGTTGCAAATACCTAGCTGCGGCTCAACATAATTCAATCAAACATTCTTAAAATTAATCAATTCAAAATCTCGAATTTTCTCAAATAAAATTGAAGTTTTGCATTTATTGGTCAGACTGGAAAAAGTCAGGATGAAATAAGTAGGCATAGATTTCACAAAAGATTCACGCAGAGTTTGATTCAAAATTTGTAAAATGACTCCTTGAACTGTTTTCAACAAATTTTTAACCAGCAGCGAGTCGATGCATGAGTTAGGTGAATGCGCCTTGAATAAGCTCGACGATTACAAAATTATGATTTAATTCAGCTTCGAAAATTCAAGATTCGTAAATTGGCATTTTTCTTCCAAACTGGTTTTCTATCCCAAATGACAGTGCTTATTTGATTAATGCAGAATGAATCTTGGGGTGTACATCCTCCACTATCCCCTAAATCTGTTAAAACTCATTATGTGCGTCGTAGGAGGAAATAGTTCCAGTCTCCATAAAAAAATTAACACTGAATTACAGTGATCAGAGCAACACCAGACAAAGGTAACATTTATTGGAAAATTTGTTGACCAAATCTTATTTGAAATTTCATGTAATGGTTTCAAATTAAATTCTTTAAACTTCCAGGCGATATTACATGCAGAAACAGAAGATGGCTGTTGGTCTAGCGTATCAGAAACTATGCCTTTAGATCCAAAAAACCAACATTCGTGCAAACTGTTCGTTTTCTATAATAACATTTTACGCCAGGAGTCTCAACAGGTTTTTCATTAGGCACCCAAACGATAACCTTAATTTTTTTAATTTTGTTTTCCAGGTTTTCAGGTAAAATACAATGTACTTGTTTCTGTACAGATATGGGGTGACCCAATTTACAATCCCATACATAATAAATATTTGTTTATTTATCAGCTGAGGCAAGGTGGCTCACTGAGGATAAATAAGCATAATATGATAAACAAAGAAACACTATATACAGGCGCCATAAATTTATAATTATTTTTCTCATTTCAAAACTGCACGCTTTGTGGCACATTTCTAAAATTGACCTATCAGCGGAATGTGGTGAATCGCGGCATCCCAGATTGCTTACACCGCAACCACACATGGGCGTGGGGGGTCTGGACCCCCAGAAGCCCAAAAGCCCCCACAGAATCAAAAGACCCCCCCGGAATTCAATTTTTGAAAATTTTTTTTGTTTTTTTCCGCAATTTTTTGATGCCAATGGATAGTTCTTGATGAGGCGTCGAAAAATTGTGTTTTTATCACCATACCACCATTTTTAAGGCCATTTTTTGACCTTCAAAAAATCTAGGACCCCCCAGAATTTTCTTGCTGCCCACGTATGACTGCAACTCTCCGGGGATCCCCCAATATAACTTATAGATTCACGAAAATTTGTACCACCTTCACAATTACCACCATCTGAATTATCAGGATTACCATCGAAACCTTTACTGATAGGTTTGGACCACATGCAAAATATAGTCCTCATGTAGGGAATACCCATTTGTTGAATAGGCTTGAAAAAATTCTGGATCATCACAAATCAGTGGGTTGGAATTTAGGTCATAATTTTTTGGTTTTCCAATCGATGAGACAATAAATTTTTAGTTCATCAAGAAATTGTTTCATACCTACCCAAATTCCCCTCATCCTCTGCATGGCTCGTTGTCGCTAATTGCACTCTCGCCTCCTGTCCACGGGGTCTGTAAGTCAGTGGGTCTCCTTGATTTCTGTTATTATCACAAAACTGGTTTTGATTATTTGAGCACAAATGGTCAAAATTCAGGTTATCATTCTGCAGAGAATTGTTACGCGAAAAGTTTTGAGGCCTATTTTGATTCACTTGACCGATCAAAAAATTTTGAGGCCATTTCATTTATTTGACCAATCCTTTTTCTACAGACAGCCTGAACATGTCGGTTTACCACAAAAATAACATATTATAACTCTGTCAAGAGTTCGAGACATCATTCGTGATCTTATTGGAATTCCACTACTCTTATCAAACATTCCCATCCTACTATCCTGATGTTGATGATAATATGAAATTTGCGGTTTCTCAACTTTCTGCAAATTATCTAACGATCATTAAGTTATTTGAGAATGTAAACCGGTTAGGTTGCCTATTAACAGATAATCCTAGCATTTGTTGATTATTTTAATTTAATTCAGGTTTTGTTGTATATGGTGGAAACTGATTTGGCAAAAAGATTTTTGTCATAAATTTGATTTATTTCTTGTTTGTATGCTTCCGTGACAGCTTCTTCAAAATTTTCGGTGATGCGTTTCTGACCCAGATTCGTAAATTAGGCAAAAGTTTTGAAACAAAATGACTTTATAAAATCGTTATTTCCATATCCCGTTCAGCCAGGTTAGGCACGTTTGGCCAGGTGTCTTATGTCAGATGCAAATTTTTGAACAGATTCACTTGGGAGTTGAAATCGAGCTACAAGTTGGTCACGTTTTATATCAACATGTTGATTTTCAGAAAACGTTCAGCAAAAGTTGAGCTAGGTATTAGGTTGAGGATTTCTCTGAGAAACATCATAAAAAAATGTTTGAGCAGCGCCTTTAATGTAAATAGACAAAAGTGCAATTTTCCGATCAAGTTGAGAGGCTCCAGTTAATACTGCTAAATTACTAATTTTCTCTCCCAGCACAACCAGCTACTATCTCCATCACCATTAAAAGAACTAATTGGTGAATTGCTGATGCAAATGTTACAGGTTGTTGTTCATATAAATCTTGAATTCTAGTAACAGTTTGTTGTAAAAAGTGCAATTGCTTGAACATCATCCATGATTTTATCCCTTAAATTTTTTCAGGTGAAAAAAATTTAAATCTGGAGTAGAATCAGTTTTTGTATTTTTATTTTTAAATCTGAAGTTTCAGTTTTAATTTCGGGCGTTACGAGGTTTTCTGGTAATTTTCTTAATGAACAGCTAGATGATCGTAACTTACGCAAAGGTCCTGTTCTAAGAACTTTGTTCTTTGCTTCGTTCACAATCTGGTGAAATTGGTCCAAGAGCGGCTTGGCCATTGTTGTTCACAGGCAGAATATGCAGGTATGTAAGTATCGGGAATAATAAAAAGAAAAAACGAGCAAATTGAGCCGATTCCAAGTACGAATGAAGCTAAGCAAGCGTGCGCAACTTTTTAATAATCTACTTCATCACGTAGTTTTTGTGGTGTTTTTTTTAGCTAATGCACCATTGAAATGGAAGGTGGGTCATTGTACAGGCAGTTGCATGTATTAATAGGTAAATAAAATACGCAGAGCATAAAGATGAAACAGGACAATTACACTCAAGGCAATACAACGACCGAATAATGAATAACCAATATTCAGAAAAACGTCACATTTACAGTTAGATTAAAGAATTCTAAAAGCTACGTGGGAGAAAGGTCATGTGCTAATTGATGTCAAAGAAAACTGTTAGCGATTTGGGTCTTCAAACAGATCGGAGAGATAGATTAAACAAAACGCAAAGAGCTTGGGTGGTCACAAACTTTAGAAAAGCTGAATATCATTCGTCATATGATGAGTATGTTAAATACGAGTAAGTTTAGAACGTTAATTAAAAAGCATAAAGAATATAAACCTATATTTTTTACAGTGGGCATACTTCCAAACCTTTTTTTGTTTTCTCAACAAAACTAGACCACCCGTGTTTCGACTTCCCACCAGCACTTGCTCTTTTCAGGAGATCCGGCAGGCAGGTGAGAACAAAACAAAATAGTAAGCATAACCATCATACAAACAAAACAAAATGATGTCTTGTCCAGTCACGCTGTGTATCAAGACAGGTACTGGCCAGTGGAACAAAATAAACAAAAAGATTGACCAAGCAAAATGACGTATTATCCAGTCATGCTGTGTTTCAAGACAGGTACTGGCCATAGGAATGAAATAAACGAAAAATGATGGTCAAAGCGTTAAATAATAAAATAAGGCACAGGGTAAACAAAAAATATGCAGAAAAAGACTAAAAGCCATATGGCATGGTGGAGAAATTGCGCTTTACAACAGCGTTTATTATAAACAATTTTGTACTTTTTTGACGCATCTTCTGTCACAATAGTATGATCAGTCAAGTGTCAAATTTGCGGAAAATATACAACTTTTTCAGCAATA
Organism: Mermis nigrescens; assembly: GCA_036768485.1. Taxonomy (NCBI): domain Eukaryota; kingdom Metazoa; phylum Nematoda; class Enoplea; order Mermithida; family Mermithidae; genus Mermis; species Mermis nigrescens. Next base: position 1,667,843 of record JAVLUZ010000145.1, read on the forward strand.
TTGTTTTCCTGTACAGACATTTTGACCATTTTTAATAATGATTGAAAATTAATTTTTGTGGCAGTCACTGACGACAATGTGAATCCACGAACCTTTATATGGTAATACATTTTACCATCTCTTGCTGAATATACTTTATACGCATAATTTTTAGGTCCGCCAATAACAAATTTGCCAATGTAGCTGCCTTCACCGTAATCTTCCAATTCGTTTGTCATATTTCCTAAATATGATCCTATAGGCACTCGATATTCATCATTGCCAAGTGTGCTTTTGAATATGACACTATCTATGTCAAAGTATAAGACACAATCGCCAAGTTTTTCTAAATGTTTGTATAATCTGAGTCGCGCTTGAGATGTTGTGTAAGCTGCAAGCACAGGATTTGTATTTCCCATCACATCGGCGAATTCATCTTCTTTCGCATGTGTAACAGCCTTTAGATTTTCATTAATCACATTAATTGAGTAAATTACATTTGAAGGGTCAAAAATTAAGTCAAAATATGGGTCCGGATCTGTACAAATGAAACTTTTGACATATTATTTTGCTGTCCAAATTTCCCCCAGAATGAATTTAACATTAGTTTCGCAAGAGCGCGCATACCGCCGTTTTTTGTAATTTCTGTAGCATCTAGTTCAATTCCTTTGTTTTCTTTGTAATCTTGCACGTATTTAGCTCTGTTGTCATCCAATTTTACCCATGCAGGCTAACTGTCCGATTCTTGCTTTAGTTTTATGAATTTGTTAATATATGACGTAAATAGACCATTGTCTGGGTTATTTATTTTATCATATTGCTCAGTCTTTTCATAGTGCCAGATTTCATATATTTCCATTATTTTGTACCCCAATTCTAGCGCTTTATAAACTTCAAGCATTACCCATGCACCCAATATCGCATGTTCTTTGTCAGTATGCTCGAATCTTGTTGTCTGATGCATTTCAGTGCACGTTCTGCATGATGGAAAATACAATTTTTTTGCCAAATCTGTATGGCAGTAGTGGGTGGTACAAACTCCTGGGTGGGAGAATTTTTTTCTTTAATTAAAGCTTCATATGGTCTGCTGTTGACTGCGATTTCAGAAAAATTTTCAGTCAAAATTTGTGGGTGGTTAAAGGGTACAGGCCGTATTTATTTACGGTCGGGTATAAGCTGCAGATATCTGTGTACATGATATATTCAAATGGGTCGCCATTTTCACTGCGTTTAATTTTCTCATATAACTTTATTGCATTTGTGCACCCGCCATAAAACGCTTCTCTGGGGTCAAGTGGGTCAACAATTTTTATTGAATCAAAAAATTGTTTCATTACAGGATTTGCTTTTAATTCCCGTAGTAATTCACACTCCCAGAGTTCTATTACATTATACCCAATTTTTTCAATTGTTTTGCGCCATTGTACTGTATTTTGAAACGCTTCTTTGGCTGATGATATTTGGTCTGCAGTCATTTGTGTTCCTTTTTTCATGCATTTTGGACACCCATTCCAAAAGCAATTATTGAATTTGTACACTGTCTTTTCGTAAATTCCGTCTACGCAATAATTGTCCACTTTTTGCTTGCCCGTGTTGCGTGCGTGTCTAATGTTGATTTTATTCATTTTTCTGATCCACTTTAACCATTTTATGGCCGTTATTGAATGCTTTTCTATTTGCCTATATCCGCCATGCGGTACTATACCTATTGTTTTAGGCTGTAAGTAAGTCAACCGAGAAAGCTTGTTACACACGCTCGCTATTGTTAAGGAACACTCAAAAGGATCCATGCCAGTCTCGGCCATAAATAAATCACAAAATTTTAGGCAGCATTGCCTTAAAATGTCAACGTCAGACTCACAATAAGTCAAGAGTTCCGACTTGAAATTAAAAATTTTGCTCTTTTGTTCAGCATACCATTTTTGAAAACTTTCTTTGTTTTTTGGGCTCATGGTGGCTGGTGAGTAGTACCACGCATCTAGCCACTCACCTGCATAATTTTCATTTGCACGTGTATTGAATAGATGTGGGAAAAATCCTTTTTTCAACTCAGGCTCATTGAATGTTTTGGGCAGAGCAGCTAGGGCCATAGGCAGAAAATTGAATGAATCAATTAGTTTTACCAATCCTGCACTAAGGCTCATGATTTCTAAACCCTTTATGACAATAGTAGGCGCTGCAGCTCGTTTAAACAGGTATTTTAAAATAAAGTGTCTGTCAAAACCTTTTAGCATTATGAGCAATTGCTATAGAATTTTTGACGTCAAAAAGAAAGTCGCAAAATGCATCTGTACAATTGTCACCGTGAAATATGTGCTTGTTTTTGCCACATTTATTGCATAGTCCAATCGGTTTTGCTATGCAATCTGTACACACAATATGCGCTACACAAAAATTTGGTTCATGTTCCATCCTTGAATTACCACATGCTTTTTCTTGTCTGTTTTTGAAGTCAAAAAAACATGTATTTTGTTTTTTGTATTCATCTTTTTCTTTGGCTATGACTTGCATGAAACATTTATGATCGTTGATAGGTATGTCTGCTTTACACTTTTTACAATAGAATTGACCACACTTATGCTTCCCTATTCTATTGGCTCTATTAATGTGACAACTGCAATTTTGATAGCGTTTCATGTGCTGACATACAGATTGTTTGTTCTTGCCAACCATTTTATGGTTATTAAAACACTGCTGACCTCTAAACAGTCAACCACAGTCTTTGCATTCTATAAGCGCTATATTAGGACACATTTGAGCATGACAGCAGGGACAGACTCTTAAGCATTGGTGCTCATCCTTGTTCTTGTATCCCTTATTATAAGGATTTGCAAAAATAACCGCAGTTCATAAAGCCGGTCATACTACCAATAACATCAAAATGATTACTATTATGATACAAGTGTACAACTTTTTCTGCAGACGATTCTTCAAAAATTATGGCATTGCAAAAATTGGCGCTGAAAACTTCAATTTGAAAATTAGGCATTGCAGCCTGTAATGCTTGCAGCTCTGCTATACTACAAGGGCCTGCATGATCTGTTAGACCAGCAAGATTCATCAATTCTAACACTACCTTGTGCTGTGCTTTTCTTTTAACCATATCCTTTTTACAAATGTTTTTATATCACCATTCTAGAGTTTTTTATTGTCAGGCTTTTCCATGTGCTACACGCGTGCTTTTGCTACATCTAATGCTCTGGGCAAACATAAATCATCATTGTTAATAATTTTTACAAAACATTTTTTTGATTTCATTTCTTTTTCTAAATTTATAAATCTACGTTTATGCTGTCCTGAACTATTTGGGGGGGGGCTAACCTGTACAATTTTGATCCGCGTTTCTGGCTGTTCAAGCTTTACTTCTTCATTAGACTGCAAAATGCGCTTTATAGTATGTACGATTTGTTTGCCGTTAATTTGTTCCTCTTTTTGAAAGGTACAATTGCCGGTTTCCTTAGCGTTGGGTGTGTAATTTGCAGACCCATCATATCAGTTGCTCTTGTCCCATCCATGATTTTCATGAGTGCGCTATCAGAAATTTTGGCTAAATTTTTCTCCAAATCAAGATTATCAAGGTTCTTGAAATTCAATGTGTATGCACGTCCTTCTGTATTGAATCGTTTTATTTTCTGCGTTTCTGGCTCCCCCAGCTCATAAAAATCTTCAGGCGGGTACCACTCGTCTACAACTTCCAAACTGTCCTCCCACTCCTCCCGCGTTTCTTCATCCGTTTTGTACCATGTGTCTTGTGTTGAAGGTTCTTCCATTTCAATGTCAGAATCCATTTTTAAAAAGTCACCTTCTTTTGAGCAAAGATTCTGGATAATGATTTTTGCTACTTTGCTCTCTCCTTATATACTTTTGAGATGACTAATCAAAAAAACCGGAAAAAAACTGGAAAATTGCAGCTTTGTTGGACTTTGGACTCACTCACATGACTAACATAAAGACTCATAGTTCTTTTTAAAGTGAAACGATTTTGTATTATTTAGCTAAAAATGTATCTAAAATGCTGAAAACGCTCAGTGTGTGTGTGTGTCTTGGAATTTTTAATAAAAAATGCGCATCAAGAATGTTTTTACCTAACAAACTAAGTGATACACGATTTAAAGAGCATGTACCTAAGCAATATGTGGTTAATCATACTACCTATGTAGCACTTGTTGTGACCTGATCACAGCATTTTTAAATTAATGGATAAAAAGTATGTATGTAGTCTATAAAAGAAATGTCTATTCAGTGTAAACGCCCTTGGAATGTATAGAGAGTAAAATTTTCCTAGTGACACTTTGTTTGGTCTAGTGGTAGAACGTGGAACTGACAAATTTAAAACCTGAGCTTTGATTCTTGAAGGCGTCTAATTTTATCAAAGACAAAAATGTTTTTAAATGATCAAACTTGTTTCCTTTATCAGTGAATGGTTTATCAAAAATCACGTGAACCAAAAAAAATGAGGGGATTGCCACCTTTCTTGGGGTTCCCAGCTCCATCCACCCTGTTATATGTGGAGGATGGGATGAACAGCTGACATGGGGGCTTGGAATAATAAATATTTGCTTATTTGCTCACTGCTTATGCTTCTGTCGATCAATGGTGACATAATTGGTACTATCAATGGGTTTTCCGATAACTCAGCATTTGTTTCAGCTTCAAATGTGAAGAATATACCCCTACAATTGTTCGCGTTTCCTGGAGTAGGTTTTCCAAGTTTAAAGTACTTAAATAGAAACGGATCTGGAAAATCTGTGCACCAATTTAAAGATAGGTCTTCTGTTCCTCGGTTATCAATTTCTCGAATGAGATAATCTTCCATAGTTTTGTATTTACTACACAGATCTTCAAAAGTACTACATTTGTTGATTGGCGTTTTTCTGCCAAATACGATCATGTCAACTATATTTTCTTTGAATACTTGTCGCATAGCATCGTTGATATAAACTTGCTCTTGGTTAGCAAGTCGTCGTGCTTTATTGTCAAGAGAGGCAGCATCATCCCCACGAATTTGGAGTACTATAGCTGCGTATGGTGAATCGGCTTGCTTTGTGAAAAAGTTTAAAGTACGTTGTCCTGTTTGAAGTTGTTTACTGCGGTAGAAAACGCAGCGCATTATTGAATTCTAAATTAACCTTCGGGTTTATTGACAAATCACCAATTGTATAAAATTGTCTGTTGGTTGTTTTAAATTCTATAAGATTAGCATAAAATTATATTTTGGCTTTTCCAGGTCCACCACAGATAATGAGAAACTTGTATCCGGCTGCTTCTGGAATTTCATTATCCATAGAACAAATAAATTACAGTTCAAAAAATTGAAATTTTCTAGCATCATCTAGATAATCTTTGTTGATTTTCGATATAATGGGTGAACATTCTCCACTTATTGATCCTACATTGATAAACATCAATAGCAGTGCAATATTCCGAATCATGATTTGTTAGCTTCTAATCTGTGTTGGTTTGTAAAATTATTTACAATGAGTACAATAAAGCTTATCATAGATTATGTATATATGAATGGGGGAGGGATGGAGTATTATTAATATCCCCTTTTTGACTGGTCAGTTTGTAGGGAGGCACTATTGGACGATGAAGGACAGAAAGTAGCAATTTAATTTAGTGGAAGTAATTTTTTATGCGCGTTGTATGCTTTGCTCTATCCTGGAATTTAGTAGATATGGGATAGTCAGTTCTGTTGGTTTTTCGTCATTATGCGCTTCATAATGAGTCTGATGCACTTTTCAATTTACCAAAATTAAGAAATATAGGAAAAGTTGCATGGGCGATGCCTTTTAGACTGGAAAGTTTTTAGCATAAATTTTGACAAAATTTAAATTTTACTTTTTTATTATCTTCTGAAATTTGCCATTCCCGCTTCAGTACAGTACTTTCTATTTATGGGTAGGTGGTACAACCGCTAATTTTTAGTCAAAAACGCCTAGAAACGGCCTAAACAATTGTTTTTTTTCCAAAAATCGGAAGGGCGTCAAAAAATTTTCTAACTCTGACTGGGGGAATGGAGTGTGGGCGGACGCGGATGTCTGGCTTTGGGTATGGGATTCCTCTCCTATCCCCCACTCCTACATGTATGAAAGAATTACTTTTAAACTAAGTAGTTATACGACTTTATTGTCAATATAGGTTAAAATGAGTGTAAGGCGCGAAGCGCTGAAAATTTGGCATTTGTGAGCAAATAGGTAGCTAAAAACACATAAGAAGGCGTTTTTTCTTATAATTTTAGAAGATAATTGGAAACTTTTGAAAGTCGCAAATTCTGGGAGATGAAAATTTTTTGGTGATGGTGAAACCCCAAACCCCAGAGATCATATTTGTACATTGTATGTCATCTCATTAGCTCAATGGTTCAGAATAGGAAACATGACAGTAGGAGATTATAAGCATTGTTATATTACAAAATTGTGATTTTTGAGCTAAAAATTTTGTAGACAACGTTTTTTGCTTAACAGACTTCATCCATCACTGTTTAAAAATGTCAGAGCATAAAACTAAACTCGATATTGTGTTCTCAAATCTCTTATTTCACAATTATTTTCCTGGAAACTGACTAAAACATGATCATCATTACTATGAAACCAATATTCTGCGAGCAAATAATATGTAATTTGCATATGACAGCACACACAAAACAACAAGAAACGGGATATAAGAAAAGAGCATTTTGTTAGCTTACGATGAACACATAACGTCTCAAATTGCTTTCTCTTTAAAGAAACAAATAGATTATGCTTTTGTGAGTCTGTCTGTGTTTATATATTTTTCTACAATGCTTTTTTTAGCTGCAGATTTCCTGCATCCTGTATTATCAATGACGTAGTCACGTCACTTGATAATGGACGAGCATTATTCCTGGAATTGCATTCTGTTTGGAAAAATGCAGATACATCGCTTTAGTCGACAAGTTGATTGGTCGGTCGGTACATGTTATTTTAGAAAACCAAATTTATCTGCTTAGTTTTTGTGCGGGTTCCTTTCTTATGATGGGCACTTTGTTTGCTACAATGCGGCTTCTTCAAGCCTTATCTATTTTTGCACGTTTCTTGGTGATGCATTTCTGTGTGCTGTTTTGTGGCTATTACATACGTAGGCTTCATACGTGGGCAGCAAGAAATTTCTGGGGGTGCAAGATTTTTTTGAAGGTCAAAAAATGGCCTTAAAAATGGTGGTATGGCGATAAAAACACCATTTTTTGACGTTTCTCATCAAGCACTATCCATTGGCATCAAAAAATTGCGAGAAAAAACGAAAAAAATTTTCAAAAATTGAATTCTGGGGGGGGTATTTTGATTTCTGGGGGGGGGGTATTTTGGTTTCTGGGGGGTGCATACCCCCAAACCCCCCCCACGCCCAGGTGTGGTAGGCTTTATCTTTGACGTGTAACAAAAGGGACTTCATTTTATAATGTAGATTCTTCTTCACTTCTATTTAATTTGTGTTCGGTTTTACCTACATGTAACACATAGACAGATTTATAGGGGCAAGGAACGAGGCGCTTGCCCGCCCACACACCTAAAGATAGTTGGTTGGTGGACTTAGGAAAGATACACAATTTACAACAATTTTTAGCTTTTTGAAACTATAATTTTCTCTATTTCCCAGCACTTTGTGCCGGATCTAGGAATGTTTTTGCATTAAAAGTTTACTTTGTGTGTAGCAAAGATTGCTTTGCATACATTTCTGAAGTTATGGAAGATTGTGTTGTGTGTGAGCATCTTTTTTTGGGTCAACAAAACTCGAAAGTAGCCAAGTTATTATAGATTCACTTGTTTTATAATTTCGAAATCTCTACCCACAAAATGCCTATAATTGAGTCTTAATAATCAGATAAGCTTAAATTTTACCAATAACTCACCCCAGTTTTTAAATTTTGTACCCATAACGTGATTAAATTAGAGCTTGAATAGTCGAATTATTGAAAGAGCTCCAAATTTTTGGGTGCTTTGCCCCTGATCTATTTTCATAATTTTGATAAAGGAGAGCAATAGAATGAGTAAGAATGAGCAGAAAAGTACTTTAAAACGGGTTGTTGCCTCATAAAAAGCAGTTTTATTGACAAGTTTGATCAGTTTCATATTTGACTAACATAAGAGGGCCAAAACGCTTAATTTACTAGTTTAGACACTAAATCCTGGGTAGCTCCCTGGGGTGCGGGCGGATCCTGCTGGCTTACCTTGTGCATCTATTTTCTTTTTTTTATGACATCTCGAATTGAGAACAATAATTTAATATTTTTCAAGTGCTGAAACAGACACATCAATTGAAATTACTGTCTCATCCTTTATATCAATCTTCTCGGAATGTTCAGCATTTCAGAGCCAAGCTATGAATTTTCGAATGAAATTTTGGCGATGTATGTACATTTTTGGCACGGATTTTTTGAGATTTTGCAATTTTCACGTAGATTTCTCGAACTAGAAATGATTCTGTTGCACTGAAAATTGCAAGAAAAGGCTATTATCTGCGTTTTGAAGGAATTTAGGCACTATCTTTGATAATTTCAAGAAATATTGGAATTGTGCCTCCAACTTGGGAAATCCTAGATACGCCACGCCACTAAAGTAATACTAAGTGTGTATCACAATCATATTTAGGCTATCACAAAATTCCACTCTGAAAGTGGACGTTCTAGATAAAATAAGAAAATTCAAGGATGCACTTGTGGAAAATCCAATTCTGCTTCATATAATATAATTTTGATTTATCTGTTTACATGACAAGGCTTCCAACAAAGATTTTAAATGGACGCACTGCAAGTAAATACTTTAGTTCTATACAATTGTCTGCAAAAGAATGAGCTTCATTCTTCAACTCTGGAGCTTATCTTAGTAGAATTTGGGAGACGGGTTTGCAGAAAATCAAGTCAAATTTCCTAGGGTGAGTTTTGCCATACTAAAATGAATTACTAAAATATTAATAAATCTGGGAAATTTATCATGAAAATTCACATGAATATTGTGCTGATTTTTGAAAAGATACTCAAACAACGAATTTGTTGTAAAAAACGTGGTATAAAATTTAAATTTGTGTTAATTTCTAGAATGTATTGCCAGATTGTCTTAGAATTTGCTAAGTTCATTGTCCAAATTCCGAATGCCTACACAAGTTCATAGAGCTAAAAAAAGTCATCAGATTTACAATTTCACATTAGCAAGTCGAATATTTGGATCAAATTAAACTACTCCATTCCACAAAAGCTTGTGCAACAAAAGCAATTTTCAGAGTACAATAAGTAGCTACAAAATGATTTAACTTATAGCTGCAGTAATAAAATTTTGCTTATGCAAAACGAGCCCATTAATCGCTGTACAGAATATTACGATTGTTTCACTCTAAACCGCTTTTGTAGTTGATGTAAACCTACCAAAGAATGAGCTGTCACACACAAGGTTTTGTGAAACGTACTATAGTAAATAGGGCTAAGTAAATAGATGTCAATAAAACGTATATCAGGATCATAAGCTGGGAAAAAATTTCAAATAATCTAGATTGCAATTGAAATATCTACAAATAGGTATTTTCACTTTTTTTGCATCTTTTCTCTTAGTTTATTTTATGAAGGGAGCTATTGTTTTGTGACGCCCTGCCCTGTCCTGTACATATGTACCTACATACATACTTCACGTAAGCATCTTTATTATAGACTGGATCAATGACACAGAAGACAAGAAAATAGAAGGCTGCTCTAAAGAAATAACTAAGCCTATTCACATTGTAGTGAAACCCAGTGATTTTTTCATCACATTGATTTCTATGGCTTTGTATTGCATATTGCTTTGTGCTGTCTTGTTAGTCCATTGATCACTTCAATACGTATTGCAAAATGAACATTGCACCATTGTTCTGAAAAGGCAAAACTTGTTGTGAATTGTTATACATAATTATGGGTGGCTGGCTGGCATGTGTGGGGTTTGTTCAATACTTCATATTTCTAGTATATTCATGTGCATACATATACATTTTAAAATTAAAGAAGACGCTAAACCATTTTTTGTAAAAAGTTTTATTATAAATCAGCAATAATGCACAGGAATAAGTATAAAATGCTGTTCTTTTAGTGTTCCTTGAACAGATTTCCATTGATTAAAAAAATTTTTTAGGTCAATTTACCACATATGATTGCAACGCGCACTGGCAATTTTAGAATCTCAATTAAGGCAGCGTTTGTACGACGCTAAAAACCCAAATTATATGCCAAACCGATGACAGAATTAGCCATATGCCCATTGCTGTACATAATTAATTACTTGCTTAATTTTTCTCTTATATTGTTCCTTGCCTCGGAAGAGGGAACTCATAAACAATTTTATTTATTGCTATTTTATTCTTTGCTGTGCTTGTTGTCAAGATGCCGACTTTTTTAACAGTGCAAAAGTGTAACAAATATTAATTTGATAATTCACAAAATATAGTCTTGTGCATGCATCCGTAAAAGGGGTTTCCTTCTATTTATTCATTAGCAATTAAACCCTTCATATTCCACTTTGTATCCTTCGTAAAATATTATAGAGCCAAGAATATAGTTTCATCACGTCATCATCAGCTTGAAATAATAGTTTTTATAAGTGGTTTCACCACGTACAACTTCATCCTACTTGGTCGTCTTCAAACAACCTCTAGCAATAATATAAGAAGCAGCTTAGTGAATAGTCAGGTGATCTTACTTTTGTCCATATTCACCTGATTCATTTATTACTATTTTCATCTCATGCTCACTTCATAAGTTACATTTGTTACGTTCGTTGAGTTGGCTTTGGTGCTGTCAGTTGTTTGCCTATCTTAATGATAATATTAGCTACAATAATCCAATACACGTTGAGCAGTCTTACAGTATAAACTGAATAGATAAGAATAAATAAATGAATATATACTATAAAAAAAGCAAAATTAATTATTCAAAAAATAGCGATAGGCAAAGACAGCGTAATATTATGGGTTTTTCATATCCCACTCACAAGGAACTGAAAGTAGACTTTAGCTCTATTAATTCTAATGTACAATATGTATATATATATATATATATATATATATATATATATATATATATATATATATATATATATATATATATATATATATATATATATATATATATATATATATATATATATATATATATATATATATATATATATATATATATATATATATATATATATATATATATATATATATATATATATATATATATCTTTGCATAGAATTAAATAATAACACGGATTTATTGATTTTTATTCTCCAAAATATTGATTTTTTCAATTAAAAATTATAATTTTTTTTACCACTGTAAATTTACAACACAAGATTTACTTGTTGCAAAATACGTTTGTGCTGAATCCGGATTTTTCTGTCTAATAATCTTTTCATGATTTTTACCCGAGGACTGTGTGCAGGTGTTATGTTATCCTATTCAGAAGCACCTAAAACACCCATCATCACACGTTAAATGGGTAGCTTCATTGCATTTCAATGAGGCGCAGTTGAACAATTTGCTGCAGAAAGAGTGCTGCTTAATTGAATTGTTGTACAAATATAATCTGAGGGGCGTAGGAGTTGAGGGACATCAGTTCTGTTATGCGTCTGAAGACAAAATTATGGATATTGCGCTCAAACACTTGAATTTAACTCGTAAATAATGTGCCTCATTGTTGTATTGTTTATTCTCGTTTTTTTGTCAAGGCAGTCTCATGGTTTAGACCTCATTTTATGATTCTTTATTTTGTATATTCGCATTTCTATAGTAATTAATGATTTGATATGATACAGTGCCATTATAACTGTGCATTATTTTTGTTACAGATTGTTATTGTCAGCATTTATGTATCATGTGAGGTAAGAATCGTAAAGAAAAGAAACCCTGATACAATGTTTATAAATATAAGTCCAAAAAGATATTATCTTTTATGTAGCATATTTTAAGGTAAGTTCAGGATGACTTTGGTACTAATATTATTCATTGCTTTTTCACTTTTAAAAGCTAAAGAATTATGCCAAGATTATGGAAACAGCACTACTATTGTGTGCAATAATCTGCATTGGGCTAATTTCACCCGGAACGTTACAGCTGTGCTACTTAAGGATAGTTGCGATTTTCAAGTTACTAGCTGGAAAAACTTTACTGAAAAATACCCCCATCTCGATTTAATGAAATTCAGTCCATTTTGCAAAAACTGCTTGAAAATTGATGAGCTCTTAATGGTACCACTAAAATCAAGGGGAGTTGTCTGGAAACCGATATCAAGTGTAAACTCCAACAGGAGCTGACTACACATGGGCGTGGGGAGGAGTCCCCAAGAAGTTGAAATACCCACCCCCAGATATCAAAATACCCCCCCCCGCCCCCCAGAAAAAAAATTTTTTTGCTTCTTTAGCAATTTTTTGATGTGGATAGTGCTCAATGAGAAACATCAAAAAATGGTGTTTTTTTCGCCAAACAACCACTTTAAAGACCATTTTATGACCTTTAGAATTTTTTCACACCCTTTAAAAATTTGTTCACCCCCAGAATTTTGGTGCTGCCCATCTATGAAGCTGACTGCTATCTCAAATGAACTTTTAAGTTGCATATCACTTTTGGCCAAATATGACTTTACTTTACATATTTTGATTCATAAAAAACAAAATTAACAAGATTTCACGAGATGCAATAAAAACATTTACTGTGAGGAGTATGATTCCACTTTTCCTTAAAAACTTTTCCATCTCTTCTGCATTCATGTTACGTTCCTGAGCAGGAGGAGGAGTCTGCTTCACAGTTTGAGCTAAGCGTGTGTCGATTTTGATCTGTTTCTTCCAAAAGTCTGGGGGCATGGCCAATTTGAACCATATTTTTGGCGAGAAAGGCTTTAAAATTTGTAAAAACTGTATTTTTTAGCAATTTTTTGCACGTTTTGAACCTTAATTTGGTGTAACTAAGACCTTTAACTCCTTTGCTTCGGATAGCTTTCACAAATAAAAATCAATGAACAATTCAAATTTCAATATCTTCAGGGTAAAATTGTCCCACCAAGTAAATGAACGTTTCCAAACCAGAATGCATGAATGAGGCTAAAGAATAATTTTTATTATAAATGCAGACAATCTTTCAACAAAGTACAAACAATAAGATCAGCTCTGTATAAATTGCATTTAACTTTTAAGCCAGTAATACAATACCTACTGGTACAGAAAATTAGGACAGTGACACGAGAAAGGTTATATTTTGAGGCAGGAAAAATTATAGGCTCGTAAAAACAACTTTTCCACTGACATTTATTGTACACTTTGCGTAGATCAACAAGATGTCCCATACCATTATGGCTACATAGTTGTGGATAGAAAATTTAAGAATTTGTCATTGAAACCGCATTTTTGTAAAATTTCAATTAGTTTGATGAATACAAGCCGGGTGTTCTCCTCATTTCCTGTGCCAGTGCATACTAGCTTGCCAGATTGCAACAGAAGTACTGTAGCTTTGGGATCGTGGAATCTCAGACTGAGGCCGGGAAACCTGTCGACTTAAGTCTATACCGTTTCTTCATATTCCAAAATGATTGTATTCAAATCCAGAGGACATTTACAGTCCAGAGACGCAATCAAATTGCAGATCTTCATTTTGGACATAATGAAATTTTAGGGGTGCACCATTTTATATATAGGCAACCCCTACCCTGTGGAACATGTTCAGACGTGTTCCATATGTACCTAACCTGATAAATTATGCAGATAGTCATTTACATATACTGGGAAAGCCGAGTTTATCTCAGCAAAGAAAATTATGAAAATCACATGGTGAAACACATCAAAAGGAAATATTGAAAAAGATATTGTTTTAATTTACCCTAAATTTATTGTATTTCTGATACGAACTATAAATATGAATTTTTTATGGTGAAATTTTATAGAGTAAACATGGATCAACAACAAAAAATCTATAATCACATATTATTTCACCTACTCCGCCAGAACAGCATATCCACCTTTACCTTAGGCATATACTTCTGGTCTAAGCTGGATGCTGAGTACAAACAAAGTTTAGTCGAAAATGATGCTGAGGCTTTAAACAATTTTTCCAAACTTGCCAAACAATGTTTCACTGTTTGTGATTTTCCCACTTTAGCTAATTTGTGGCAACATTTTAGCAATCAAGCAAAACAATATTATGCATATTTTCACAAACGATCAATCAATGAGCATATACTTTGCTATATAGTGCTTAAAGATTAATTCTAATAACACGCTAATATTTATAATGTATGCCCTGGCGGTTCTTCCACTATATGAAACCGTGATCCATGCCCCTACATATCTATGTGTGTAAAGTTAAAATGGTCGGGTCTTAGTCCGCCACCAAGTGACTTAAGCCCATTGTGCCCCGACAAGGCGCCCGACCATTGCAACAGGTCTTACCTTTCTTCTACATCCCACTCTCCTTCCTGAAAAAAGTAGTAAAAATTATAATTGGTATACTGTAGGCTGTGCGCTAAAATTTTGTACATAACATACTTAACATATACTCAACATACTCTGAAAATTTGAGCCCAATCCGGCCACTGGTTCTTGAGTTACGCCTCTTCAAAAATTTCCTCCTGGGAAATTTCCGAAATTTCCTCAATAGAAATTTCCCCCTTCCCCTTGTCCTGGACCATTGACCCCCTGAGATGGCCGGAGCACCCCTTCCTCAGGCAGGTTTGGGCACACCTAACCTCCTCCCTCCCTACGCTATAGCACAGCCTATGCTAAAGCATTATGCCCTGAGCGCAAAAGCCACGCCCCCTCTGCCTATGCTATAACACAGGCTATGTTTTAACACATGCGTCCTAAGGAAACATGGTATACTACTCACATGAATTCCAATAACGCACCAACATTGTCAAAAAGAGGCAACATGGCTTTGATAGAATTGGGTGAACACGAATCATGAGGAAAACCGCAAAAAATTTGGTCCAACTCTGGAATAAGCTTATAACGCACAAGAACCATGAACAACATGACACAACCTTGACTATCAATTTGGCAATCCTTAAATTTGGAGCATCCAAATGTTCCACGTTCCAAAACTTGCCTTTCCCTGGAACCTTCAATGCATTATTTCCATCCAAATTGAGTCCAAGGGCAGAGCGGGCGAGATGCCATAAACCTCTACCTTTAGGCACCAAACCAATTTGTTCCCAATCCTCCAATTTGTAACCTTGTTGATTCTTTTCCACTGCTTTTAGAACGTGTTCCATATCAAAAACCCTAATACCAGCAAGTATTCCAGAAGACCTGTAGTTTTTCTGATACGCCTTTGTCATTTGCTTATACACAGAATAAGGCACTGGTTTATCACCAAACGTCAGATGAAAAGCCCATGCATCACTTCTGAAATTGAAAGCGCAAATTACTGTCTTGGGCCTTTTCAAAAACTTTACCAAGTTATCATGCATCAACTTTGTCATTTTCCCAGCATCTATTATTGCAGTATCTCCATGCGGAGTACCCAATAATATCCAACACGCTATTGGACAAGGGTAATCACAGTGACTCGGAAATGCACTATCCCCATTAAATTGCTTATGCTCCTTTGGATAGTCTCTATACGACTTATGAGCAACATTTACAAATTTGATATTAAATGAAATAAAAATTAAACCTCAATGCTTACTCATTAGCATTTGATTTGTAAAATCAGCAAGTTTAGAGTCCAAATCAATTATCACTACTCTATTAAACATGATTGGCGACGTTTTAAATGTTGAGTAGCACCATTTTGTAAAATTGGCATTTCTTAGTAACCTCAATCAATTGAACTCTATAAGAAATAAAGGGAAAAGAAAATTTTTTATGCATTAGAACATTGATTTAAATGACGTTGAGAAAGGAAATAAGCAAAGCTAAAATTTTACCTAACCTAATAAATTGTATTAATGAGTTTCAAAATTTAAACAAGAAGGATTTAGATTTGAGAAGAATTTAATCTCAGCTATTAGTTTCTGAGTACTCTATCCCTCCAACAATCTAGTTGATCAGGCTAAATGCCAGAAAAGATAATCAAATAACAAAGAACCAGATAGAGTAGGTCGATGGCGCCATCTATTTATACCAAATTTCAGCTTGTAAATTATATTTTTATCTTATGTTTGTTTCTTTTTTAAAAAAAAATACATGGAGTATATCAGAAATTGCATCTATTTTCTAAAAACCTGCAAGCATTCCAAATTAATTCATTCTTTTCATTCACACGCACTCATGCACACTACTCTGTGGAACAAAAAAAATTAATCCACTGGTCATTCCATAATTAGATCAAGTGCTAAGCTTTTATTTTCCTATTCTATCTCAGCTAGGATAGAAATAAAAAATTTAACACTCTTCCAATTTTCAAAACCAAGAATCAATACCTACCATCACTATCAAAATGACCATTTGATTGTCATTTTTGCTTAGTAAAAATAGCCAACATTGCTTTGCTTTTATTTGATTATCTATATTTTGGGGCCTTTCCAACCAAACACACTTGCAAAGAACAGTTAGCAATTCGATTCAATTACACGCCGTGATTTTGCTAACCAACTATCAACACTCTTTTTCTACAGTACCAAACCAACCCGCAAAGCTTAACTTAGGATCAACAACTAGCTGAAGACCTGGAACAGGATTTGGACTAATAAAAACAAAACAAATAACGCTACATATACGCACTTATCCCTTGAAGTTTAAACAAACAAACAACCCTTTAACCCCCATTTATGAGACAAACAATCATGCTACACTTTCACTCATTCACATACACACAATAACCACGCAAACATGCTCAAAGAACATTTATCATACACACACACACAAACCATATTCTAAATGCACACAAACATACATACATGCATACCTACCTACCATGCTTACTGCTCTGCATGCAGATTACAGCTATACCAGTGTTTCACATGACTCGATGAGACTTTAATACAATGATATGAGTTGTCTAAGTCTACCAAATCTATTGTATTTTGGTCTATATTCATGTGTAACACTTTGTATGGTCCTATGTATGATTTGTCCAATTTAAACTTTGGGCTGATTTGCACAGCTACCAAATCATTATGCTTAAAGTCCTTTTCTTTTGCTTTTTTGTCATTATAATGTTTTTGCTTATTTTGTGCTTTCTCTATAATTTCTAATATTATTTTTTGCATCTCTGGCAAAGTTGTCCCTAAAAAATAACAAAACAAATCATAATATAAAGGATAAGTCATTTGATGCACTACTAAATTATCGATCTGAAAATTTGGTTAATGACCATGAGTCAGAAAAAATGTCAATTCTCTTGTCAACTCATGAGGATTGGCTTGATATGCAAAAACTGCATAAGGAACAAATTTTTCCCAATCCTCTGGCTCATTTATAGCTAATCTTTTTAGCTGTTCTACTAACATTTTATTGAATCACTCAACTTGTCCATCGCATTGTGGATGGTTTGGCATGGTCTGAAGTTTTTTGTATTCAAGATAGCACACACATCTGCCATTAAAGTAGATGTGAAATTACTACCTTGATCACTTAACAAAAACTTTAGTTCCCCATGCCTAAGAACCACATTTTTGATAAACAAATATGCAATTTTTTTCCGCTTTGATATCTGGGGTTGCTCTAACTTCAATATCCTTTGTGTAATAATCAGCAAACTCTAAAACATTAGTGTTCCCTGACCGTGATGGATTTATTAATAGACAATCCATCAGTACAAATTCCCATGGAGCAGTAATAGGAATAGGCATTGGAGGAACTTTAGGTGTTTTTTCTTTCTTCATAAGCTGACATATTGAACATGATTTAACCAATCTCTTATGTCTGAGGCAATACAAGGCCACAAAAAGCATAATAAAATTGTAGCCGTAACTCTTTCAATCACAAAATGACACAAAATTGTTGTTCCGTGAAACTGGTGCAAAACGTAATTCAACAAACTTTTAGTAATTACATTTTGGATTATCATCTTTTTTGTACCTTTGTTGAGCCAATATCTCTGAACGACATCATTGTCCAACAAAAAGCAGTATGCTATTTTTGCATTTTTTCTGGAGTTTTCCAAAACTTCCCAAATTTCAACAATAAAGGGATCACGTTTCTGTTCAGCAATCAAGTTCGGAAGGGCCAATGCTTGATAAAATTCCGGCTTAACACAAATAACATCTGACAAAAAATCTTTCAGGTTACTTTTGTCCAAATTTTTGATTTTATCTTGTTCCTTTTCCAGAATTTCATCAACTGTCTCTTCCAATTTTCTTTGCTGCCCTCGCATAATCACATTCTTACTTAAATCATAATTATTTATGCGAGAAAAGAAAACAGCTGCTTGCATATTTTCACCCGTCACATGCTCAATTTGTAATCATACAGATATAATGTGATAGCCCTTCATTGCACTCGCGCGTTCTTATGATTTGCTGACTTAAATCAACTTGAAGGTTTATGGTCAGACTGCACAATAACTTTACAATCAACTAAGTAGTGATGAAAATGCTTTAATGACCATATAACTGCTAAACATTCTTTCTCCGTAGTAGAATACCAACACTCAACAGATGACAATTGATGACTTGCATAGGCAATAATAGAATTTATTGAGGAATCTTTGGCACAATACCGCATTCAGAGCAATATCACTTGTATCATACTGTAAGACAAACTGAGCTGAACCGTCTAAAACTGGAAACTTCAAAATTGGTGCTGAAATCAATATCTGTTCAAGCAACTTGAAAGCAATTTTTCGATGTTTTGTCATTTCAAATTTTATTTTCTTATTTAATAATTCATATAAAGGCTTTGCTACGCGTGCAAGATCTGGAATGAAGCAACAGAACCATTGATTAAGCCCAAAAAAACTGCTGCACTTTTTTAGTAGACATAGGCAATGCAATTTTTTTCACAGCTTCAATCTTACGCGAATCAGGGCAAATTCCTTTTGATGAGACAATATGTCCAAGGAATTTAACTTCCTTTTTTAAGAAATTACATTTTTTGGCTTTACTTTCAAATTTGCTCCCTCTAAAATTCGAAAACTTCATCTAAGCTTTTTTGCGATTCAAAAGTAAGAGAAAAAATTATGATGTCATTGATGTAAACTAGGCACATTTTCCAATTTAAGCCATGAAGAAGTAGTTCCATTAGTTGCTGGAAATCCGCAGGTGCATTTTTTAGACCAAAAGACATAACAGTAAACTTAAATTTGACCTCCAGGACAAGTAAAAGCCGTTTTTTTCTGATCCTCAAGATTCATTGCTATTTGCCAGTACCCACTTTTTAGATTTAAAGTAGAAAGAACTTGGCGTGAGCAAATGCATTAAGGTAATCATCCAACCTAGGAATGGGGTAAATCTCTAACTGGGTAATTGCATTCACCCCATGATAATCCACCACCGGTCTCATGGTCCTGTCCTTCTTCCTAATTAAGAAAAAGGGCAATGCCCATGGGCTTGTGATAGGGATTATCGTTCCAGATGCTAGCAGTTGTTCAATTTCCTTGTGCACAACCTCACTATGAGAATAGGGCACTCTTAATGACTTCTTAGCAACAGGCGCTGCGTCATTAGTAGGAATATTATGCTTGATTAGATGTGTAATGCCTAATGGTTCATTATCTAAAGCAAATACGGATCTATACCTACCCAAAACTTCTCTTAATGCAACCTTTTCTTCGTTTGCTATATCAGATCTACCTACTAATTTGTCCACAACTCTTTTGAATTCCAAATCCGATTCTATTTTTTCTTGATTTCCAAAATTTTTGAAAATACCTCTGAAACAGTTTGAGCTCCTCCCAACATCAAACGAGATGGTAAAACAACTGATTTGTTGCTAAGGTTCATGAGACACACAGGGAATATAAGTGCAGATGAATCAAAAAGAGAATTTGCGCCAATAATAAATATGTCATCATGAGTTTCAACATGCACAGAGGGTTCAAACGCATAAATCTTCAATTTGGGTTCATCAGAAAATTCAGCTGTTGCTGGATGGCACAAAAACTTGAGAGTTAGGAGGTAAAATCGTTCTTTGTGCTATTCTAACAACAGTAAAAGCCAAAACCGAAGTCATTTTAGCACTTTTGACAGATTTTTCTCGATTTTCCAAAAACCATTTAAATGTTTCATCCGGAATTTGATTTGTGTTTAAAATCAGTGGATATCTTACTCCACATAGCTTACAGTACATCTTGTGAATGTTTATTGAACCTCAATTTGATTGATGTGCAAAGAAATCGGTTCCCAGAATGAAGTTGTCCAATAACTCGCCTCCAACATTGGCTTTCTTCATCTTCTCGCATTTTACGAGAAATAGTGCAATCATTTGCCTATGGATTTCAGAACCAGAAATATTTAAAAAATTTCACAACCTATTTGAATAGCAAATCTTACTATTGCATAAATATCCATTTTCTGTGAATTTGCTGCCTTGAGGCTACTTATCGGCTCTTCATTCTGGTATTCAATTCCAAACACTTCCTTCATAAATTTTGAGGAAACGACAGTGCACTGCGCGCCAGAATCACAAAGAGCAAGTACCAGATGATCACCTACAATTACAGGCAACTTTAATGGTTCTAACATCAAAAATTTATATTGGGTATCCCCTAAAAATCCGGAATTTTTTCAAACGTTTACAATGTCTTCAGTTTACAAAAATGTGCAAAATGCAATATATCATTACAAAGCTCATTCAATCTTCTATCCATTGAACTAAACTTTGAAATTTGTAGTGTAACTTGAGTTCTAAAAAATGCGTACAAACGAGGACATTCTCCGATCACATGTGTACAAGTTTTATTCCATCAACATTAGCTAAGGGAGGAAGTTTACGATCAGGCATTTTGAGAACAAGGGTGTTCCAAAAAGTACTATTTATGACATTCTACGGAGATACTCCAATGGACACGAGTGCACTTGATGCACTGGATCTGGTCGGAACGCTAAAATTATTACAAAAAAGACATTGGAACATTTGGAATCTGCATTTAATGACAGTTGCTCTATTTCTGTGCGTTGGGCGGCTGAAAAATATGGTGTTAGCAAGTCTTACATTCATAGAATTGTAAAAACAAATTAAAATTGCAATATAGAAAAAAACAAACGATTCCGTCACGATTGGATAAACAAATTGCATTAGCCAAAACAAAGTGTGGACGCCTGTTTCGTCGTTTTGGTAACAAACATTTTGTATTGGACGATGAATCGTATTTTACCCTGTCACATTCTTCACTTATTAGTAACAGTGGATTTTACACGAAAAACGCATCTAATGCTCCTTCTAGTGTTAAATTCAACAAAAAAGCCAAATTCGGACAAAAAGTAAAAGTATTGTTTAGAGAAAGTTGATCAAAAAGTTGTACAAAAGCTAACTTTGAGTACTAGGAAAAGACTTGACACAGTGCGACTCAATGGAGTTATTGAAGCTCTGCGATTGAGTGTGATCTATTAGGCTTTTAATGCTCTTTTTGTTGATATATTACTTGTTGAGTTTTTGTTTCTGTTTGTGCAATAAATTAGCCTTTGAAAAAATTCCGGATTTTTAGGGGACACCCGTTAGGCTTCCACCTCATCTTCTCGCCTTTTATGAGAAATAGTGCAATCATTTGCCTATGGATTTCAGAATAAGAAATATTTACTTATTTTTCTCCTTTTTCCATCCCTAATATTTTTTTATCCGTATAATTTTTGTCTGACTTAGATGACAACGTATTATCAATACAAGGCAAAAATTTTCAGACTTTTTATTACAGGTCGATTTCATTATACTCTGTACATTCACATGTTCAATGATGTCACACGTATAACAGGCAGTACCAGCATTATTACCCTCATTAAGCGCTTGTCTTGAAGCTGGGGTTTGGAATGATGGTAGACCAAAATCCTGTGACACCCTCTCATGCATATTTCATGAGTCCAAACAATGCACCTGATTAGAAAAATCAAAATTTTGCATTAGACCTTGATTTTGATTTTGACCTAATCCTTGAAAACGTGAGTTAATAAAGGTATTTTGATTATGTTCATTACAATTTTGATTGATCAATTGTAGAACACTTTCTCAAAAATTTTGACCCGGAAAACGCAATCTTTCAGAAGGAAAATGAGGAACTTGATGATAAGCTGAATTTTAATTCTCAAAATTTTTAGCTTGATTAGACCATGATTTTGGCTCATTTTGATTTATTTTTTGCCCATTTGAAAAATTAGCACATTCATGACCCATTCAATTAACATGATCACTATAATTAGAATTTGGCATACATTTTCTTACCTGATCCAATTCTTTCTGTGATCATTTATTCTCTTGCTCCAGACGCTGCATGTGATCCATTGACGCAAAATCTTCATTTCTTTGTGGCAGTGTTCTTTGATTTATAGGTTAAGCAGCATTCACTAATATTGGGTTGGGCAATGGTTTCCTGCCTGCTAGCAAAATTTTGGCATTTGAGGCTCGTTCTCTTGCTTTGTCTAAGGATTGTGGCATGCCAAATAAATGCACACGTTCTCAAATATCATTGATCAGACCGTAGACAAAACAATAGGACATATCTGCACTAAGCTCTTGGTCCGACCAATCCAAATTAGCCAAATGACCCAGACTCCAGAGCTCAATGTAGAACTGTTCTACTGTCTTGCCAACATTCTGTGACAGCTTTTGTAATGCTGTCCAGCTTTATCTGGGCGACTTAAGTCAGTAAAATTTGTGATAAATTTCTGTTTTGATATGATATAAAATTGTTTCACATGTGTTGTTGATGACTGAAAAGTTCTAACAGCTTGCTCTTTCAAAATGACTTGTAAAGCACTTAACTTTTGATTAGCATTCAGCTTATAAATGCTTGCAAAATTATCAAATGTGTTGAAAGAATCCAAAACTGTTTTTGCATCTGAAGCAGTAAATTCCTTATATTCTTTTGTTTAAAGGCTAACAAATTTATCATAATTTCCTTCCCAAGTTTCCTCGGGCCATACTAGAAGTCATGGTTTCTTGGCTGCTCTATGACCCGGATCCACAAAATGAGAATAACTAACTCCTGGCTGAAAAGTAGCCATTCATCGAAAATGAGGTCCAGGTTGCTGATGAGCTGCCAATTGGAACCCCGTCAGCATAGGATACTGCCTTGGGGGAGCTTGCCCAAACTCACTCTGATAATTTTGGTATCACATAAAATTATTTGGCATATTTTGAGTGAGTGGAGACTGAGCTAATGTGACAAAGCGAGGTGGCTGAAACCTTCCAGAATTTCTATCAGCTGAATTCTGCCTTGGTGGTGAAAATCGATTCCACTTGAGTTTGGTCTATCAACGTTACTAACAAACAATTCCCGATTTACCAAATTTTAAACACTCTTCAATTTCCTCTTTTGAGTTTGGAGCTGATCTGCTGTGGGAACCACAAAATAATTCAAAGGAGTTTTAGGAATAGTCAAAGGCAAAACCCTAATGCTAATCATATTTGTCAACATTTCGTCCAGTGAGGCTTGTGCATCCAGAAAACACAAATTAATAAAACAATCAGAAAAATTTTTTGCCGATTTTTTTGACACTGCTACTATTTCTGCAACGTACCAAGTTCAAAGCTGTTTCGCAAAACTTGACCACTTTATTTCGACCTCTAGCTTGCTTAATAACACTGTCTAGGGGAATTACTGGCTCTGCCTGGCCCCAGCTTCTTGTCTGATATCGGAACTTGGAGATCTCGGTATAACCTCCAGTTGTAACCGTCAGACACGATTATAGGTGGGCAGCACCAAAATTCTGGGAGAGGGAGGGGTGAGAAAATTTCTAAAGGTCAAAAATGGTCTTAAAAGTGGTCATAGGGCAAAAAAAACACCATTTTTTGACGTTTCTCATCAAGCACTATCCAATGGCATCAAAAAATTGCTAGAAAAGCAAAAAAAAAATTTCTGGGGAAGGGGGTATTTTGATTTCTGAGGGGGTATTTCAACTTCTGGGGGCTGCGTACCCCCTAACCCCCCTCCATGCCCATGTGTGGACGCAACTTAACTGAAGACTCCACAATTTTTCTACTAGATTTTGTTGCAATTCTGACCTACAATAAGATTGTCAAAATATTTTCACTGAGATCTTAACCTCCCATCCGATTGTCAGATAACAAGCAAGGCAGGTTTAGCCTTAATTCCCCCACTCTTAGGAGAGCACATTTAAGTTGCAATGCTATCTATCAAAATAATTATTCAAAAATAATGAAAACAACTAAATTGATGATAATTGATAAAACGTCCCACTACCACTCAATGTCTTCAAATGAGGATAACACAGATCAAAGAAACTAAGCTATAAAGCTTTGTTTATGTAGAAGCAACCAAAAAGCCAGTAAAGAGAAATGTTTAATCAGAAATCAACGTCTCCTTGGACTAAATATACGCCAACCAAAAAATAGCTGAATTACAAACTGCGCAATCGAAAAAAGAGACGTGACCTACTCCTTTATCGAAAAAGACGCCAAACTGCATGCGCACATTTTACCTTCTTAACCTACGCGTTTTGTCAATGGTTTGGGAAAATGGGTATCATTTGAGAAAAATGAGTTTCGGAACCAGCAAACTGCAATAGGAGAAGCATAGAGGTGTTAGAACAAACAAAGACCAGCCAAGTGGCAGCCGCGGAAAGAAAACTGGAATGTTCAAGCTGCAAAGCTGATGGAAATATGGCAGAGGAAAGAGTGAAGCGATCCTGAACCAATTAGTCATGTGATAAGTTTATTTGGAATTATAAAGAGACATGCAAATGTGTTTGACTCCTCGTAACTCATTATACTGTAACATATCACGTTTACCGCATTAGTGTAAAGGACCAGGAAGTAGGTAATTTTTACCCCCATGAGGTGGGTGCGGGGCAATGTGGGGCGTTCAAAGTACAATGAAATAGACTATATGGAATAAAAAACAGACATGCTGATGTATTTCACTGCCTGTAACTCATTATACTGTAGAATATAATGTATATAGCATAAGTTTAAAGGACATTTACATAAAATCATGAAGTAGGTAATTGATAACACCATGTAATTTATACCCCATTAGGTATGTGCGGATAAATGTGGGACGTTCAAAGTACAATGAAACAGACTATATGGAATAAAAAACAGACATGCGGATGGGTTTTACTGCTTGTAACTCATTATACTGTAGAATAGAAAGTAAATAGCATAAGTTTAAAGGACATTTACAAAAAAACATGAAGTAGGTAATTGATAACACCATTAGGCGGATGTGTTTGACTCCATGTAACTCATTATACTGTAGAATATCACGCATACCGCATTAGTTTAAAGGACATTTACATAAAATTATGAGGGAGGTAATTTTCAACCCCCAATAGGTATGTCCTGATAAATAATGGACGTTCAAAGTTCTAATGAAACAGACGATTCCATGATCCGAAATGATTGGTACGGATGTAGGAGGGACATAAACATTAGGGAGGAATGTACTTATAGAAACGATAGAATATAGTATTAGTAAAAATTTGTTGAACACAAGTTTGGTCTTGTTACTGATCTTAGTAAAGCCTCAACGCATTTGATCAAGTACCTTCCTTTATGAAAATTATCTAATCACAAATAGTTCTGTATCACAGAAATTGAACAACTTTCTATATTCACCACAGGCGATGATGGGATTGGACAACATTTAAGAGACTGATGTGCGATTGGTAGGAAAAAGCGCAAAACTTTGTTTTTTTAGACCTCTGCAAAATCCGTCAACAGCGAATCAAATTGATTCTGCGCTAAATTTTCTAGCATGACTGGAAAAATGACTTATAAAAAGGGGATGCAGAGCCCACGCGCGTAGTCAATTAGATCACAGTGTTCCAACGGGTGAATATGTTGGAAATGGGTGGCATGATTAATGTGTCAATAGCATGATGAATAATAGTTTGTAAGATCGCGATTTACATATTGTTTGTGCTGGAAATGAAGTATAGATATAAAGTGATACACTGCACAAATAATTACCTACATAAATGTTTGTTATTCAGGGAACGATTTAAATGAATTTATTAAAAATTGTGAAATTTTGCAAAGATCGTGATGGGTTGCCTGAGAAGCTGGCGGAGTTGGGACTGGTTCCATGCGCAGGCGAATACAACTGTCCAACATGTGGCGCAAAGATGGTTCTAATCAAGGATGAATCATGGGTGGATGGATGGATATGGACATGCCGGGCGCGTGTGTTGGTCAGGAAACAGAAGGCGCGGCCTTGCGGAGTGCGGAGTGGGCTTGCGCAAGCACACGTTTTTTGAGAATTCGAAGTTACCGATTTGGAAAGTTCTTGAATTCGTCAATTTCTGGGTTGGAGGTGCAACTTTGCGATTTGCTGGCAAAGAGCTCGAGATGGCCCAAGAAAGTCTGGTCAACTGGTCATCTTACTGCCGGGAGGTCGTATTTGATGCATTCTTCACGAACCCAGAAAAACTCGGTGGCCCTGGGAAGGTCGTTGAGATCGACGAATCCAAATTTGGTAAGCAAAAATATCATAGGGGGCATTCTGTGGAGGGCCAATGGGTCTTTGGCGGCTATGAACGGGGCTCCGGTTGCGTGTTTATGGTAGCCATTGAGGGCCGGGGGTCTGACACACTGCTACCCATAATCCGAGAGTGGATTAACCTGGGTACAACGATTCTTTCTCACTTTTGGAAGGCATATGACTGTTCGGGAGACCATGGCTACATTCACATGAAAGTAAATCATTCCCTGAATTTTAAAGATCCTGACACACAGACACATACTAACGCCATTGAGTCCTCCTGGCAAGCAGCCAAGTCTAGTTTTGCATTGTCAGGGAGAATCAAAGCACACGTACCCAGTAATCTAGCTCGGTACATGTTCCAAAAGCGATGCAAGGAAATGCAACTTGATTGTACGGTTGAGTTTCTGCGGATGGCTGGGCAGCTGTACAATCTGTGTAAGCCAAGGGCACCACAATTGGACGAGGACAGGGACAGCCGCAAGGAATTGGAGGACAGTGACAGCCACAACAAATTGGAGTTTTAGTATAGTAAGTTGTGTTAAAAACATATTTTCTGATGATTCAGTTCAGCTTAAGACGGGCTTAGGCTTAGGCTTAGTCATATGCCTTCACATTGGTGCCAGGGGATGATGCTAAGCCTGAGTCAGGTGATGCAAAATTGCGGAGTGAGCAGACGAGCGAAGCAATTTGCCCATCTAAGCAGAGGCAGATCATCCCCTGACACCAATCTGAAGCCTCAAACAGCGCTTTTTAGGCTTCTAATCATCAGGAGCAGCACTATGACTCCAAGACATGCCCTGAACAAAGTTTGCAATATGCAAATTAGCCTAATTTGCATACTATGCAAATCAGGCTAATTTGCATATCAAAACTTGGTTTCCATTGGCCAGTTTAGGAGTTTCTAGTGATGC
Source organism: Mermis nigrescens (assembly GCA_036768485.1). Taxonomy (NCBI): domain Eukaryota; kingdom Metazoa; phylum Nematoda; class Enoplea; order Mermithida; family Mermithidae; genus Mermis; species Mermis nigrescens. The sequence goes on from JAVLUZ010000145.1 coordinate 1,695,227, forward strand.
TCGCAATGATTAGAAACCAAACAGCTGTTTTGTAAGAAATTGAAAAATCAGTAATTACGAATATTTTCCGGGGAAAATATTTGAATAGGAAATTAATAATAAAAAGGAAGGAAGAAGACCAATATTAATGAGCTGTAATATTGTTTACTGTGTTGCTCACTAAATTGGAAGGCATATGACATAACCAGCATTTGATCTAAACTCGATGCTGGTTACAGGTACTATATGCACTTAAACACAGCACTCTAGTATAAAATATACGGCTATATATTATGAAATTGTAAAGTACTACCAAACTTAAACTAATCAAAATACATCAACTATGAACATGCTTTTTAATGGTGAATCACTGCGGCTGACTTGGAAAGAAAAACATTGGGATAACGATCCCAATTGCCATCACGGGGCTGTGAATAGGGAAAAACAGCATCCTCCACCTGATCTTTTTGACTATCAATCTCTAACCTAGTTGCGAGTTAGAACATATGCAAATTACACTAGTACCTGCTATACCATGGACAGCTTCAGCAATATCGTCCTTCTGCCTGTGCCACACCTGGCACTGAGTGGGTGTCAGCTCAATTTTTTGTTTCTTAGTATCATTTTCCAATTCAACGAGTTTTGTTCTCCTTATCAATCAAAACATAGGATTTCATAGCCCAAATCTACTGCATCCATTGGAATGTTAAACATAAGTGCATTAAAACAACTATCCAACAAATTAAGTAGCTTATTGTTATGAGCACATCAAGTCAATGCCATGAATTATAAGGTAAAGGGGCAATATTCCAAAATTTTGACACACACAAAATCCAATGCTAGTAACACCTTTCCACTTGGAAACTATGCAATACATGTTGTTTCCAAGGCTAAACTCAACTCTGTTTGACATCCTAGAGAAAGACATAGCTGAAGCGTACTGGATGGTAAGGGGTTGGAATTAACAATGAGCTATATGAGCTCCAAAAACTGCATATACTGCTTAATGAAGTCAGTGTAGCAAAACCCCTCCCTCCACAGTACCGCCTAATGACGTCATTGCTACGCAACAGTAAATGTGAGAAACGATGTATCTGTGCAATTTTATTTAAAACACATACACACGCTGAACAGAATAGTCGAAAAATACTTGACAAGTATGATTGATCAATAAGTAAGGAATCAAATTCACCAGTAAATTATACACTCCACCACCAATGGTTAGGGCTTTTCCAAACTGCATTTCCAAGCTTGTTGTTCCTTCTGGCATCAATTCCACATATTGGTGTTGGTACCATTGGCACTGAGCTCAAAGACAAAAACGGTGCTTCCATTTTTTAAAATTCCCAAATTGATGGTGTTTCCTTTGTCATCCTGTGCAAAAGCAACCGCCATGTGGTCCTGTGTGTTTTGTGAAAAGCAACCGCCATGTGGTCCTGTGTTTGGCAAAATACTCGTTCCAATTCACAATTTGGGTGTTTGCAGCCTCATTATTGTCTTTACCTCCTTTTCCTAGTTCTTTACAACGACCACCTTCATATGCATTGCCTCATTAAACGCAAATTCTGTGTTCAATTGTTGCACTCGCTCAATTGTGCTTATGACTTTTTCCATGTTCATGTCTTTTAGTGGCGCAAAAGGTACCAACACTGCTGTATCTATACTAGGATGATTGATTTCTAGCCCCAATCAATCGTGTTTGGCATACTCTAGTAGTAATCCCGGCCCTTCTGGAGTCTCTGTGCTTGAGCATATAGCACATGCTTAAGCATAAAGACTCTGAGACAGTAGGCACAAAAGTGCCTACAATGAACCCTACTACACAATAAGGCACAAAGTTTAAGAGCACGAAGTGTCAAACTCGAGCGTTCTATTTAAAACATGGCAATAAGCGCCAAATTTTGGGCCATGCTACTACACAATAAAGCACAAAAGTTTAGGCCTGAAGCGCCGAATTTTGGACGTTCTATTTTAAGTATAGCGTGAATTGCCAGATTTTGGCCATACTACATAATAAATTTGTGATAAAGTGGACTGCACTATGATAGATCACATGATGCATGGGGCCTTAATAAATAAGCATAAAAAGGCGCCAAACTTGACTTTACAATGTACTGTGTGATAGAAGAACAGATGTTCAAGACCTAAATGAACCAACATCAAAAGCAAAGCGCCAAACTTGGACAGTACCTATGTATATAATTTAACGAGAGTCCGTTTATTTCAGTTCATATCACTAGGTGTGTTATTTAGACAACAGGTGTGACTTACTTCTGTCATTGATGTATTTCATTCATTCTCATGGAGTAGAATCATATCATTTATAGATCATAGGCGTGAAGCAATTTTATCTTATGTGTCTACCTTCTCTCATTTATGTGTGTTATTCATTTTGGAACTTGAAGCAGAATCATTTGATTTCTTGTCCACTATGTAGATTCTGCATCTCATCAGACAAAACATATGTTATACCTTCTCTCATTTAAGTATGTTATTCATTTTTAACTTGGAGCGGAATCATCTTATTACTTGTTCATCTAAATATGTAGGTTCTGCATCTCATCAGACAAAACCTATGTTATTTTAAAATATCTAGTCAAACAAAATGCGCGCCAATTTTCCAATTTAAGCCTACTTTTGCGAGTATAAAAGCATGAAGAAAAATTAAGGACCGTTGTATTTATTGTTTTACCTCTCGTTTTACTTGCTCAATATGCTATCTCTGTCTGGTCTACCGTGCGAGTTAAAGCGCTAGATATTCTCAACGTTGGACATAAAGTCCCAAATTAGGGTAGCTCAAGTTTTGAAAGATTGGAATGGGGTAGCTAGAACAGACGCACCCCCAGTCAACAATAAATTATGGTTATTAGTGGGATTTAAAGCTACAGGTCTTGATTCGACCAAATATACGGTCAATCCTTGACCCAGCAACACCAACGGCAACAAAACCTTGTGGCAGATAAATCATGGGCCATCCATAGACCTAATCATTTATGATAATCGTGCTAGAAAGGCCATACTACGAGCGATATTGAGGAAACGTTCGAAGAACTTCTAAGGGTTTCTAATCCTGGAACAGTGGTTTTTACCAGTGAGAATTCTGAACTTACAAATGTGCACGTTTTTCTAAAATCAATGTGATGCTCATGCATTTCTTATTTATAAATTCAAATTAATCAGTTTTTAAAATTAAATTTCATGCTAATTTTTATTGTTTTGGTTGTAAGTTGGAAGAAAAAAATTTTTTATTGATTTTCAAGGCAAATTTCTCCACTCCTATTTTTCTACTATATTGCTTTTGTTCTGCTTTGATTCTGCCATCAAATTAAACGCAACACAAACGCTGCTCATGAGTCAGTTTTTAATTATTTCATATAAAAAATGACTGAAAAACCTTCTTCTACGGTAATCCTCTTTGTGGTTTAGAAAAAAATCAAAAAATAATAACTTAATATTATAATTCTTCAGGATTGCAATTCAACAGCAACTGGGGCCCACTGATTATGCAGCATTTTACTGACAGAGCCAAGCAAAAAACTTAGAGCTCGATAATGTTGTCACGTTGCATGGATGCCACGCAATCTCTACAGGGTCAAAAAACTGACAGTTATAGATTGCTGTCTGGATTTTGATCTTGTGGATGAGTCCGAAACGTCAGTCCTGTGAAAATTGTGATTACTAACTGTATGCTACCCATACAGTACAATATTTAGTATCAGGCATTTTCACGAATGCCCCATGCTGCGCGACTTATGTACGTTTCGACTTTGCTAATTGAGGAGCAAAGGCAATTTTACCGCACAACTTCGCACATGTCTTACTCATGCCATTAACATTCACATTTCACGTTTGGTGTTGTGTACTATATGTTTTGATGCTCATTTTTGGGCTTTGTGCCATTTGGCCGAATTTCAGCAATTTTTTTGATTCATTTTTCACGCGTGGCATGAATTTATTCACGCTTAAGGCTAAGCTCACCGCAAAGCCTAAATGGGTTGCAACCACACCTGGGCTTGGGGGGTTTAGGGTATGCACCCCTTAGAAACCAAAATACCCCCGCCAGAAATCAAAATACTCCCCCCAAATTCAATTTTTGAAAATTTTTTTGTCTTTTTTGCAATTTTTTGATGCCAATGGATAGTGCTTGATGAGAAACGTCAAAAAATATCGTGCTATTCCACCATTTTACAGGTCATTTTTCGACCTTCACAAAAATCTTGCCCCCCTCCAGAATTTTCTTGCTGCCCACATATGGTTGCAACCCATCACCACGCCGACAATAAAATAACATTACGTAATTTGAATGCGTGTGAAGCCATATTTTGTCTCACAATTAAACTCTATAGGGATGCCCGGTGCCTTTTTTAC